>VDFB02200170.1:0-15510 GCA_007258455.2 Sequoia sempervirens
TAAAGAGGTTGTGAAAGGTAAAACCTCAACTATCCATTAATGATCATAACCTGCAAACTCTAAGCCTTATCAAAGTGGTGGAGCAAAGAGAAAGTAGATTTTTTTTTTGTCAAAGAAGCTCATTTGGTGAGTGCCAAATTTGGTGCTCTCCAAATGACACATCAGATTTGGTGAGCGCCAAATGTGATGTGCCATTTGGAGAGTGCTAAATTTGGCATTAGTTAAATGAGTTGCTTATGGACATGATTTTCTTAGGATTTACCAAATTTCCACATATTTTTTGTCATGCTAACCATCACATTTGCATGTCTTTCAGCACACGTTTATAAAAAAAATTGTGATGATGTTAGACTCTCTCTTAACTATCTTTAAACATTTTTTTTTTACATTTTGAGTAAGGTTTTCATCCATAACTTCTCTTGTTATTATCTCCATTTTTTGTTAAAAACCAACATGTGCTATTTTTAGGATATAGATTTTTACTCATTCATCAAATCGTGAAACAAATTACATTTTTTTAAACTAGACTCCATTCTACACATGATGAAATAAATCAAAATTTGATTAGTTTTCAAAAAATTCCAGAGAACAGCTGAAATTTTAGCTTTTTAGGATGTGTCCACTTTGAAAATTCATAAAATATTATATACTCATTAAAAAAATTAGCTAAAAGAATGGGGATAAACTACATAGTGTTAGCCAATTTATCACCATTCAAATTTTTGAAATTCTAAGAAAAATGTTAATCAAAAGGGGGGCCTTAGACACTATGTTGTTTTTTTGATAAAAATAGGACCTATTTTGCCCCCTCCAACCCCCCACTTTTTGAAACCCTTAATCTTCATTAATTTCAAAAAAATTGGTAGCTTAGAAACTAGACTCAGAGCACTTCAATTCTTGTTCTTTCTGCATCTTCAAAATTTGAAGCATAACTATCTTCAGTTTCTCGTGCACATCAAATTTTGCTAATTTCCAAAAAAAAAGTGGCATCTTAAGAGCCATTTTTGTGTCACAGCTTGGTATGCTTACCCCTATAAGAAATGGGACATATTGAACCATTTAAAACTTTTAACTTTTTGCATGTTGAAGTTTTAGAAAATTTGTGAACTTGCAAACTTCCTAGAACCTTGTTAACACTTAGGAAATTGAAAACATGGGATTTTTAAGGGTTTTTTGGCATTTTTAATAGGAGGGGCTCATTGAAGATCTCTCAAGTTGGGTATAACTAATGGAAAAAGTAGGAAAAGTGCATAAGGACATTAATGGAGTTTACAAATTTTGAGGCTTATGAAATTGGGCTCTAGAAAAATGTATAGATGAAACATCATATTAGGACCCTTTTGGAAACTTTGATTCAATAGGATTAGGAACCCATGCAATCTATCATGAAGTTCAGATTGTTACTCAAATAAATTATGTTCAAAAACTAGTTAAGGAAGAAGATAATGATGCTTTAGGGATATGGAAGTAATACTTCAATAGAGATAGTTGTGCTAATGGGCTAGGAGAAAGAGTTTGTCTTTTGTATCTAACAAAAAATAAGATTATGAGAAAAAATATCCTCTAATTTAGTTTCACAAATAATGATGAGTATGAATCATTAGTCCATGGGCTCATTTTAGAAAAAAAAGATAAAATATAAGCAACTTTAGACATTCATAGACTTAGAGTTGTTCATCAAACAATCAAAAGATCAACAACTAAAAATGTAAGGATGAGGTCATATTGCCATAGATTTTGGGATCTCATAGAAATTTTTGAAGCTCTAAATCTCCAAGTAATTTTAAAAACACAATATTTTGGAGTCGATTGAATGACAATGATTGGGTTACTTTTTCTCGTATGAAAGATCTTATGGTGAATAAGGATTTTGTTGAGTTAATAATCTAGTTTGGTATCCTAGATAACTCTAACCACCAAAAAATATTTGAAAACAACTCTCAAATCATGTTATTTATTCAATAATCAAGAGAATTTTTAGAACTACAACCAAAGACAGAGGCATCTTATGAGTATCAAGTTGTTTAGATTAAATCTAACAAACTACTGAAATGGTTAATCACATTTGAGAATCATTTTACTCCTTATGATGCAAAGTCTCTAGCATATGCACACCATGTCATTTTACTACTTGTTTACTTTGATATGCATTTGCCTAGTAGTTCACATGATCAAAGTGGGACAAAATGTATTGCTAAAAAATATATATCCAATCTTTTTTCCTTATATTTTAGGTCTATTTTGATGAAAAGTTTGTTCAACACAATAATTAACTTATGGGTGACATAATTTTTTATGAAAATGACTTATAAAATCGCATATCCCAATCTCCTAATTATTAATCTAAATTCATATTTTATTTACAAACTATTTTTTATACTCTAAATTAATTTTTATGCATAAAAAAATAATTTAATATATTTATTTAATTGACCTAAATATATTTATTAAAGAAATAAAAACCATACAAAATTTAATTTATTGTATCAAATAGTTAAATGCATATAAAATTAGCCAAAACAAATTCAGTGGCTGTAAGTTTGTTTTTGCATAGTAGCTCTGCCCCTCTCACAACAACACCCTTCTCCACTTCTCCCCACTCTTCTGCGATGCCTCCACTCATGTCGTTGCTGTAGGTTTCCACACATACCCATCTACCCTTTTCAACCATTACTGAACAACTTCTGAGCGGGTCACTTAGTTGAATCGATGATCTCATTTTTGAAGAACTTAATATTCCGGTTGGAGATGGAGTCAACGATGATGAGATCCGGAGAGAGTAAGGAATGTAAAAGTGAGGCCGCATCAGGGACTGCCCATGCACATACAATTATATCATCTGGCCATTTCTGCAAATTCCTTTCACAACATTCGGTCAATGCGCAATCACATGAAAATAACTATAAATGTTTACTCCTACAAACTATTATTACCTCTATCCTTTGAATGCAACGTCCAATAACTGATCCATTGTTTGCTCTGAGTTGCAGCCACTTCAAATTCTGCATGTGTTCCAAGCTTTCTATACACGGCACCTCCCAGCAGGTGTCAGCAGTCAATTTTTCCAATCTTGTGCAATTTTCCAAACCTTCGATTTTCTCAATTCCGTAGCAACCTCTTAGTTCAAATTCTCTCAGAGAAGTTAATTCTGCAAAACTTGGAATGTTCTTCAGCATTTCACAGTCTTTCAAATATATTGACTTGAGGGTCATTGGCAGTGCTTCCATCTCCTTTAAATGAGGATTGTCCCCAACATGGAGACTCTCCAGGTGGGGACAACAGGCTTCAGAAAAAGAAAGTCTGCACACTTCTGTCCCATACAAAGATATATCCTTCAGGTTGCTCAATCCGAAATCCAATTCGCTGATTGGACATCTCACTAAAATCAGCCGTTGAAGATTATTCAGTTGCTTAATTGATTTTGGTAGAGATTTCACTCCTGCACGTTCCAGCTTATTACAATGCTTAATACTAAGAATTGTCAAGGAAGACAAATATCCAAGAGAGTCAGGTAGACATTTCAGCTCAGGACACTCTGTAATTTCAAGAAAAGTCAAGGAAGACAAATCTCCAAAAGAGGTCGGCAAGCTTGTCAACAACACATTTGATATGCTCAGCTTTGTCAGCCTGCTGAGTTGACCTATGTTATCTGGTAGATCCCTTAAACTGGTAGCAGCGAAATCGAGCTCTCTCAAGGACGCCTGATTAGTGATGTGACAAGGGAACTCTTCCAATTGCTTGCACCCACGCAGATTCAAATACTCGAGCTTTGTTATGTTTTCCAGAAAGTTTAAGTCCTCTAATGTGTATGTGAGTTCACGACACCCGCATAAATTGAGATGTTCCAGGAGCTTCAGATTTTTAAAAGTAACCGGCAACCTCTTCAACTTCGAGTGATACAAACCTAGATGCCGCAGATTGCTCAAATTGCCGAAATTGCTCGGTAGTGATGATAGGTTGGAACACCTACATAACTCCAGGTGTTCCAACGATTTAATAAGGCAAAATTCATCTGGCAGACTCGTAAAACAGTGGCCGGCAATGATTATTATTTGTTTCAAATGAATGAGATGTCCTATTGATTTTGGAAAACCCTTAAATTTTTGGCAATAATAAATAATCAGCTGCCTTAACTGCACAGGGATCTGCAACAGAGACGTTAAGCATACATCAATTATAAAAGGATTCAAATATAACATTTAAAACAGGTAAATCGGACGCTACTTACATCGCCGTCAATCTCCCCCCACAGCTCTTCTAAGTGATGTTCCCCCTTACCACCTTCATAGAGTTCTAAAACCCTCAACTTTCTCAGTGGAAGCCCTGATGGAAGATTTCGCTGGCCAATTTCGAACCAACGAAGCCAGACCAGCTCTCTTGATACATCACCCATTACTTGATTAAAATAATGTCCACTAAGCACTAAATATTTTAGTCCAACGAATGATGGTGCGAGCGACCAAATTCCTCCGTTTGTGTTAACCATGAGTTTCCCGTCATCAACGCAAACGCGAAACTCATCATCCTCAACATTTTTTTTTATCATTAATGGTGATCCCTAATAGAAACAACTTGAAATATTCAGAAAATAAAATAAAAAATATAAGGCTATAAATTTCTACAAACCATTAAAGTTTTTACAAAGAAGTAGAGAAATAAAAGATGTGGGCAAACTAACCATATAATAACGCTCCCATGTTATTTGATTTAAGGTCTGGATTATTCCTTGAATGCCTATTCTTTTTTGAAGAAGAAAGAAAACAAAATTAAAATATAGAAAAGTTAATACAGACAACATCAATATTAAAATAAATTTATTGGTTGTTCAAATGCATACCTATTCAGCCAAGAGTAAATTGTTAAATTGTTTGGGTTACTTGATAGCAAAATAGATTTGGCTCTAATCAATGGTTTCTTAAGACACTATTTAAATTTAAAATTAAATAAACTTCATGAACTCAAATATTCATGTGCAATAAAAGATTTTGTTTTGTATTGAGCAGTGATACAATAAGAGAATAATTAATTTCACTTCTATTTAGTGAGACAATAAAAGAATATTTTTACCTGAACTTGTTTTTGAACATCAAGAATTTGTTGAGGAAACCAAAGGCGTAAGGTGATTGTTCATTTGCAATATCTCTTCCCAAGTCCCTTAAATGATCAAGCATTCTTATGTAATTTTTATTGTCAAACTCAACCAAACACATGTGCAAGAGCCTTTCCCAACTTCTTAGAGCACTACACCCCCTTCCATTCCATACTTCAATTGCCAAGGTACTCTTTTGTCCAATAAAGAAACATGCAGTATCAAGGAACATCTCTTTTTCTTCATCATCAAGTGTGTCATAACTTATTTTAAGTATTTGCTTGATATCTTTACTCATTATTTTAGAGATATTATGCAGCTGTGACTCCCAATACTCTTTACGAGACTCACCATATAATTGTGCTCCAAACATCTTGAGTGACAAAGGTAATCCATTGCATATCTTTAAGAACTGTTTAACAAGTTCTTTGAATCCATCAGGTGGATAGGATTTTAGGAAAGCATGCCAACAGAAAAGTTGCTCTGCATACAATGGATTGAGTTGTCTCATTTTATATATGGAGGAGATGCCCCAAGATATAAGGATGTCACGTACCCGTGTAGTAACAAAGCATCCAGTTGTTCCATACTATCTGCGTCATCAAGAACAATCAATACTCTAACAGATCTCAAACGCATCGAAAGATTTCTCATACCTTCCTGAATATTGTCAAATACTAAATCTTTGGCGCCGAGGTCATTGAGGAGTTTTCTCTGCTTCTCATGCAGCAGGACTTTGGTTGCGGCATCTCGAACATCAAACACAAAACTGGACCTCTCCATTGAGGAAGATATTTCATTGTACAACTCTTTTGCAAGGGTGGTTTTTCCAGAACCACCCATGCCCCAAATCCCTACGATTTGCACACCCTCATTACCATGGGCAGATCGGAGAGTATTCGCCTTAAAGTCTTCCACTATTTCTTTCAGACCGACTGGATGTTTTGCAACCACTAATGGCACACTAATATTTATTTCTTTCAAAACACAACTCACAATATTCTTCAGCAGCCTCATCTCATCCCTGAGCAGGTAAAAAAATTAAAAAATCAAATACATAGATGAGAGAAAAATGATTTTTTTTTTTTTTAGATAGAGAGGCCAAATGTGTTGTACTTACTCATTAGTTTTAATGATTTGGCCATTGTAAAATGAGACGTTGTGGAGTGCGCTCTTCCACTCCTGAAGTTGTTCCAGGCTGTATCTACCCTTCTGCTCATGATCCTTAAAGGCCTGAACATACATTCCTTTCCCTTGATCTACCCATCTGAGATCACTAGGATCCACATGGTAGAAAATAGGAATAATTTTGGCACCAGATTTAAGCATAAACGAGAGCTCTGCTAAACACCAGGGTGATTCTGCATACGTCTTGGAAAAAATTGCTATATGAAGCAAAGCGCTGGCCATTGCTGCTTCTATTGTTTGGGGCAAGAAATCACCATATTCCAACTCTTGTGAATCCAAGAAAACAGAGAGTGACATACCAGTAAGGATACCATACAGAACGCTAGCTAAGGTGTGTTTGACGTCTGGTCCACGATGATTGATGAATACATCGCAGGACGGTTTTTGCGTGCGTTTTGAGACAGAAGTAGATGCAGATGGTGCGATTCCATGAAAAGCGGCCATGGAAGTAACCTCAATCTTTCTTTTACTTCCAGTAGAAGAAGTAGACGCCATGGAATTGGGTCGCAGTGAATGGCGCTGACAGAAAGAAAGCAAAGCAAAGCAATGGAAGCAGGCTGAGCGTGGTAAAGGTAACAAAGATAAGAAATGGTCAAAGCAGGGCGAAGGAAAGTTTATTGTTCTGGGTGATAGGAGTCAGAAAAAACATGACCAAAAGCGTACAGTGATTTGTAGAAGGAAGGCAGAAAAATCTGAGAGGTGCAGCCAGGGCGGGCTTAACCGGAGCATTAAATGTTTCGGTGGCCGTGCCCGTGGGCCCCACCTTAACCTTTCCCGTACTCTCATTTGTAGCTTACCATTATGGATGGATTCGTTCTTGGTAACTTTTCTCCTTCCTCCGTTCTCCTGTGTTAGTTCGTTTCACATTCAATACACGGGATTAAATAAGATTTTATTTTTATTTTTAGGGATTAAATAAGATTGAATAAATATCTTATCAATATCTGTCCGAAAAACGAAAGCACATGATTAAATAAGAATCATTATTCTTTAACATTTTTATTTAATAAAATTTAATGAAAAAATATTAAATTTGATGTTATATATTTTTTTACAATTCATGTTTATTAATAAATTATAGAAAATTTATGTTTGGGAATATTTTTATAAATTATTTATGTTTTTGTTATGCAATACTACTGTAGAACCTGTCCATTCTTACATGACTTTGTTACCCTTTGTTTGCCCCTTTACATTGTATATATTGCTTCCCTTCACAAAACAAAAATAGTAGTATATACAATTTGCCTATTATATAGCTTACATTGCTCACCCATTCTAGACAAATTGTACGTCTAGTTAAAAAATTACAAAACATCTAAGATATATAACTTGTGCAAGTTTCATCCCTCCTTGGCAAGTCCCATGCCATCTTGTACCAAGTTCTTCATGCCTAATAGTGTTTCAACTACTAATATTTCTTCATTGGTGAAGTCTTCAATGCTGATCAAACACGGAGCTTCTACATTAGGATCCTCTTTGGCAATCTTCTCATTGAATTCCTTCAGAACACTTCCAAGGCTTTCAGGAAGACCCCTATAATCGGGTTGTTCGATCGCCAAGTGTGACCCCCACCTAACCTTATGCAAATTGATCCTTAAGGTGCCCTATTCCAAGAGGCTTAAGCAATTTTGAACCCTGAGACTTCTGAACCTAAAAAGAAAGCACATGATTAAATAAGAATAATTATTCTTTAACATTTTTATTTAATAAAATTTAATGAAAAAATATTAAATTGGATGTTATATTTTTTTTACAATTCACGCTTATTAATAAATTATAGAAAATTTATGTTTGGGAATATTTTATAAATTAGAATATTTTGAAAATTATTTATTTTTATGTTATTGTTATATTTTCATTTAAAAATTTATTTGTGAAAAAATTATTTTAATAAGTGTCATAAAAATATTTTAGAAATTATAATTGATATTGATCATTTAAAAGTACTAGCAAATATTGATTGTTTTTTTTTAATTATTAAATATAGTGAGAACACCAAAAAAAAACATGTTTTTGTTATGCAATACTACTAACCTGTCCATTCTTACATGACATTTTTACCCTTTGTTTGCCCCTTTACATTGTATATATTCCTTCCCATCACAAAACTAAAATAGTAGTATATACAATTTGCCTATTATATAGCTTACATTGCTCACCCATTCTAGACAAATTGTACGTCTAGTTAAAAAATTACAAAACATCTAAGATATATAACTTGTGCAAGTTTCATCCCTCCTTGGCAAGTCCCATGCCATCTTGTACCAATTTCTTCATGCCCAAAAGTGTTTCAGCTACTGATATTTCTTCCATGGTGAAGTCTTCAACGCTGAGCAAACTTGGAGCTTTTGCATTAGGATCCTCTTTGGCAATCTTCTCATTGAATTCCTTCTAGAACACTTCCAAGGCTTTCAGGAAGACCTTTGTACTAGGTTGCCCTACCTGCCAAATGTGACCACACCTAACCTCATGCAAATTGATTCTTATGGTGCCCTATTCCAGTAGCTTGAGCAATTTAAACTTGGAGACTTCAACTATAAGAGAAACCTGTAATGCAATATTATAGAGTGTGAGTCTTTTAACAGACTCAGTAAGTGCCCTCCTAGTTCATTTAAATTTCTCATCATTCCTTGCTTTCCAAATAGCCCATAGAATCTCAACATGGAGAAACACAACCAAAACAAAGAGAGTTCTTTACGTATTTTATTATCTTTCATTAAAAGAATTAAGTCAAGTCTTAGTTTGTTATTAGCATCCCATATGCACTATTTTTCACAAAAAAAATCCATAACTCTTTTGCATAAAGGCGATAAAAAAAATGTGATTTATATTGTTTTTGGTACCCTGCACAAGAGCCTTAACAAATGTCTATATCCTCAAAGTTTAATTTGAAGGGAAGCTTCTAAAAAATCAAAAGTCATTTGTAGCAAGCCTCTTTTGGTTGAATTATGTTTTCCCAATTACTCCTGAATACCTTGGACCATTCATTTTTGCTTGCCTTAGTACACCATATTGTGTTTACATGATCAATGGCCTCCTATTGATTAGCAAGAGTGTTGAATATTAGTTCAACATTATTTTTGTACGCTGGTTTTCATCCTTCCATTGAAATTCTTGAAATTATTTTGGTTTAAAATTTCATTCAATTGGGAAGCTCATTTCCTTGCAGGCTTCCCTTATTATTGTATAGGTTCTCCAGTTAGTAGTAAAAATTGTATTCTTTGCATAGCTCATTCCAATCTTTTAGGTAACCATATTTTAGAATATCCTTAAAGTGTTTGGTGCCTTTATGAGCCCAACTCTTGGTTGAGCAACCTTGTAGTAATGCAATTGGTTTACCATTATGCTCAAGGTTCCACCAAATAGATCTATGGGTGGACACTGTGTTTTTCTTGATGTAGTTATAGTTTGTAATATTTTCCTTGATATGCTCACATGATTTCCAAATGCTCTTAAGGACAATTGACCCTTCAAGGGATATAGAATTGCAATTGCTGACAAGGTCACAGAAGGGGAGGCCTTTCCATGCATTTTCATGCTTAGGGGTTGCATTCTTGATATTATTCCTAACCAGGATCTTCCACCTAGCTCATCTCCCTCCAAGGCTTTGAAGATCCATTTGGAGGCCAAATCCATACCTTGGAGCCTTAGGTACTTCAAACCAAGCCCCCCATCTACTTTGTTCAAACAACACTAGTTCCATTTGGTGGCATTTTTCTTCCTTTTACCCTTCCCATCTGACCGCAAGAAGCCTCTTATATTTTTATGGATCTCCTCTTCTTGGTAGCTACTAAAGAACCACACAAAAGAAAAGTATAGGCTATAGGATAACAAGATTTTTTTGAAGAATTATATATCCTTCTAGCAAGTGATAAAAACTACATGTTCCAATGCTCAATCTTCTTTTATATCTTGCCCTTGATTCAAACTACATTTCTTTCAAGTTTGAGTAGACAACAAATGGGATGCCCAGGTAGTTAATCTATTTCTTGGGGAACCCCCATTGAATATCAAACTTAACCAATCTAGAGGTTTCTCATGCCAACCCAACATGATGGATTTTGCAAGAGAAACCTTATCTCTTGAGGTTGCATTGAAGCAATTTAGCTTATCAATTAAGTTTTTTATATTAGCCTTATTTAAATTTGGAAATAATGCAGTGTCATCTGCAAACTGGATATTGATGAGCTCATTGTTATCTAGTAAGGTTATTCCTTTCAATCTTGGGGTGTTATCATTAACCCTTAAGAGATAATGCAAGGAATTTGAAGCAATGACAAACAAGGCAGGAGCCAAAGTGCAACCTTGTCTAATTGACCTTTCTAGATTAAACTCCCCGAGAAGAGAACCATTAATATCCACCCATGTCACTACATCCTTGAATAATGTAGTAACTGTATTGCAAAAATATCATGGAAATCCAAAGGCTTCAAGATTTAATCTTATGTATGCCCATTCAACTCTATTGTAGGATTTTTCAAAGCCAAGGAGTATCATTACTACATCTTGGTTGGAGTATCTTGCCCACTCCATTGTTTCCCAACAAGTGATTAAATTTTCCAAAATGTACCTACCTTTCATAAACCTTGTTTGGGTGTTGCTTATGAACATTGTTGTTATTTTGTTTTCTTGAGAATTTTTTACAAGAACTATTTAAATAAAATAAAATTGTAAATAGAAATAACTCTTGACTAAATATAAAAAATAAAATTATCGAATAGTTGTAAAGTAAAAAAATAACTCTTTATTTACTAAACGAAGAAGTATGCATATTATTATATCAAAAATTTTAAATGAGTATATTATATTATTTTATAAATAAGATAAAATAACAAGTTCTAGATCATTATGCATAAGAAGTTGTGTTCACCAGTGTGTGAACTGTAAAAGCAGTGTTATCTAGGAGAAATGGTTTTGCTCTGATTTCTCCACATTGTGGTTTCTAGTCTTGTAGATCTGGGAGTGAGCGTATATTGTCCAAATTTATCTCTATACTAAGTTGTTTGTGTTTTGGTGCTCTACAAGATTGGATTCATGTGCTACATTATGTGGAAGGTTAACTGGGTGTACAAAATGAGTATGTTCTTCATGTGAAAGATGTTGTGAAGGATTTGTTGGATTTCAAGGTGTTGGTGGAATATTCTGAATTGTGTGTAAGTGTTGTGTGTGGTCCATGAGTTGTCTTTGGATCTAAGGAAGCATGTAATTATATGTTTAATGGTGTTAACACAGGTTTGGAAAACCTTGGGCATTTACACTAATTACAGATATGCTTAAGTGCTTGTGGACACATAGTGTGGTGTATATGTGTGGAATTAGGTCTGAGTTAAGGTGTGATGTGGTCCACTTTCATTCCTCTCCATCGAGAGAATGTTTTGGTGCCGAATTTTTTGAATTTGCATGTTTGAGGTGTATAGTCGACCTTGTAAATTATTTTCAAGGCTGAGGATGGTATATATGTGTGATCAATTGATGGAGGATGTGTGTGCAATGAGTGTGATGTGAAATGTTGTGATGTGAAGTGTGAAAGTGTGAAATCCAATGCAAGATTTATTGTGTTAGACTACTAGAAGCAATGAGCGAAAGGTTTCTACATTCTTCAAAGAGACTACAAATGATTTGGTGATGCAATGGTCCAGAACTATTTTGTTACTTTGAGATGGATTTCTCATTGTAACAATCTTTATCTTCTTCTTTATAATCTAGCAGTGAGCCATTGCTATTATCAGTGAGCCCTTATTTTCTTATGGGTAGTGAGCCCTTCGACAATGAGCCTATTGTATTCGGTGTTGCAATTACTTTATATTGTGAGCTGATCCTCACTGTGGTTTTACCTTCTTGGGTTTTCCATGTATATCTAGTGATCTAATGTGTATGGCGTTTATGTATTGTTGTTTCTATTATTTACTTTTATGCTTAATCAATATAACAGATTGAGGGTTAATAAGAATTTGAATGTTAATAAGGGTTTTGGCATTTTAACATACAACTAATTCACCCCCCTCTCAATTATCTTGTGCATTCAACAAACATGATTTGGAAATCTTAAACTATGTCAAGTGTTAATGCTTGAGTTCTTTAGTGGATTCACTTATCCTCAAATTCTCAAGAGTTTTGTAACTAGTTACTTCTATTATGCACTTCATAGTAAGAACTCCTTTATATAGTCATAATTTATGGTTATCATTTACACTGTGGTATGCATAGCCTAATTAATGCTATGGTTGCTTTCCCTTTATTATTTGGATCTTTCTTGACAATTTTATGTTAAAGTGGATCCAATTATATGGAGTCATAGGGATGGTAACTTCAACCGTCAAAGTTGTGTTGAAGTGTATCCTTCTTGGTAATGGAGTTTCTCTTTATGATTATGGTGGTTGTTCTAGATCACCTTCCATTAATGTGTCTTTATCATGGTTTCTCATTCTCTAACCATAGGTGTTACATTAACTAGATATAGTTTTATGTTGGTTTTTTCATCTCACATGATATTGTGATGAGAGTGGCTTTGCAATATTTTAGGGTTTCTATTAGGTGTTTGTCCATGGGTGCATATGGATGCCATGTGTTGCAAATTCTAGTTGTATGTGGCTCAATTAAACAATTAATAATAAGTGCTAAATAATGGAATGAAATAAACTTAGGAAAACCTAGAGCTTTTCCTCAAAGAAATTAAGTATTATTTAATTTTTAAATATTTGCATATAGACTTAAAGCAAGTATTATGTGATTTTCAAATATTTACATGTAGATTTTAAACATGATTATATGTTATTGTTTTTGTAGCATCATACACTCTGGTTAGATTTAAATTTTTATTCATTACCATTCAAACAAAATGATTGTCCAAGTTTTCAATACATCTTTATTTCGTTGAATCTTCCTTCAAGAGATAAGCCATATGACATTAGACTTTCTGATGCGTGAGTTTTCATAAACTAATTTAACTTTTCTTGTCTATTTAGTGCATCTATATGTGCTACAATCTTTGACATTCATTTCTAATTTTATCTAAAATACAAGTTACAAATACAATAAGTTATATTGATTTTGATGAATAAAGCATTTGATTTTGGGGATAAATGTTGTATATTGAATGTCTTTGTATGATTAGTTGGTTTGTTGATGATGATGGCATATGTATTGTTCCACTACTATTATTTCATTTTGTATTGGAATATTAGGATTACAAAGCTATGTAGTCTTCTCCAATGAAGGATAGTGCACTGATTTAATTTGCCTTGTTGATTTAGGCATGTATTGTTGCATTTAATGTATAATATTTCTTGAATATGCTTTACTCCCATCTTCTGAATTTGTTTAATGTATCAAAGATAATTTGGAGGATGTTTTATGTTGTGGGTTTAATGCTTACATGATTTTGTAGACAAATTGCATTGACTCAACTGTTCCAGTAGAGGTAGTGTTTGCTCAAGAAGTCAAGAAGTAACAGGATCAGTTCAAACCATCAGAGCAGATGACACTAGAACCTTTTGAAAGAGATCATGCTTGTGTTGTAGGATGATATAGGGTGCCGAAAAGGAAAAAAGCATCTGCTACTACTTAAAATTGTTTCAATAAAAATTAGAGTATGAGAATGTTTTGGTTGTATTACTAGCAATTGTCTAAGACTTTACGAGTTTGCATTATATACCAATTTTCCATAATATTGATTTTGAGAGTCAGTTTCAAAAGTTGTTCAACCAAGTTCAATTTACAAATTTTTATCAATCCAAAGTTTTAAAATACTCTGAAAATACATTTCTTCGTTATAAGATCTTTTGTTGATTGTTACCATTTTCTCAATTGTCTCATCTACGTTAATTTTATGTACTCATTACATAAATCGCTCTAAAATTCTTCTTGCATTTCTCAAATGGACAATTATAATTACCACAATGACTTGCAGATTTGTCCTTGCAATATGGAGTAATGGTTTTTTTTTCAGTCCACTTTTTGATAGACTACAATCACCACACTACTATGGTAATTGTTTGCTTTCCTTTAAGCTGGGCTTCTTTTCTAACTTGGTAATTACAGTGCTAGCATTTAAAAATATTTAAATGGAAATGACATAAGAGAAACATTTTAAAGTATTTAATTGCAAATGACACACAAGATTGGCATTACATACACAACAAGTGCTTGAGAATAAACACCACAGAAAGAGCAAGTACGCAATTTTTCAATAATATTTGGAAATGTTGCATTTTGAGTTTAGATACATAACATTTTTATTTTTACCTTTTTCATTAAAATTTATGTTTATTATTTAAAAAGCCTTTCATCAGCCTTTTTTCATGAGATGATTTTTTTAATTCACATCCACATGATTATCACATCGAATTTTATATTTCAATTTTAAACAATGTTAGATCATCACAATGAAACTTATACCTTAGAGACGTTTTCTCCAAAGCCAACTAGAAGGATTTGTTACTATAAACTCAGTATTTTTCCGCCATTTAATAAAAAACCAAATTAACACAATATTATCTAGTGTCTTAGCGTATCATCGGCTGTACACAAGGTACATTGCTAGTTTATTATGAAGCTTGTAAAAGGACAACATTATAATACTAACATGACTATTTCCTTGGAAAGCAAAAGATATAATTTTATGCTTAATAAATATTAATTATGTTCAAAATTTAAATGCTTAATATATATTTCAACTATTCTACATTTTTTTGTATTGAAAACAATGCAATAAATTACATATTAAGATATAAATAGAAGGTTAGCCAAAAGAAGAATTACAAACAGTCCAACAGCTACAACACGAATAACTCGAATAACTGAATAACTGACAACTACAAACATAACTATCTAAATTTATTTTCGATTAATTAAATCTTTAATTAATCAAATCACTGCAAAAAATGTAAGATTTGCAGAAGAGAGGCAGAAAAATGTGAAGCGCTTTGTCTTGGAGCCAAAAGCATACTGTCATTTGCACAAGGATGAGACATGTGAGAGGTGGAGCCACCTTGTACCAACAAGGCAGAAAAGTAAGGCGCAGATTGACTGGCGTACAAACCGCGTGGAAAAAGAGATAAAAACAGCCGAAACGAACAGGACGTGAACGACAATTTTGTTTTGTCCATGTTGCGAAATAATTTGAAGTGAAGGTATCCTATCAATTTCTTGGTAAAAGAGAAACCGCGTGAAATGCAGGTGGCAGACATGATGCGCTAGGTAAGGTACAAGGAGGGGCCCACGGGCACGGC
>VDFB02200172.1:0-14946 GCA_007258455.2 Sequoia sempervirens
TTTTCTACTGTTTTTATATTTCTTCAGGACTTTTTCTGCTGTTTTTGTATTTCTTCAGGACTTTTTCTGCTATTTTTGTATTTCTTCAGGACTTTTTCTGACTTAAACATAATACTTCTTAAGATGTATACTGTTGATGGGTTCATCCAATAGGTCTCCTTCTGGCGTTGATAACTTGTATGCTCCTGAACCATAGACTGCAATAACCACATAAGGGCCTAACCAATTTGGTTCAAAATTTCCTTTCTTTTCTCTGTCTTGTTGATTACGCGGGTTCTCTTTCAGAACTAGATCACCCACCTGAAAGGTACGTGGCTTGACTTTGTGATTATAGCTGCGAGACATCATCTGTTGGTATGCTTTTAAATGGTCTGCTGCTCTCTGTCTCTTTTCATCTAAAAGTTCTAACTCTTGGAGTCGGGAAACTCTGTATTCCTCATCTGTTATGAGACCTTTCAGTGATACTCTTAATGAAGGTATTTCTACCTCTAAAGGCAGTATGGCTTCTGCTCCATAGACGAGGGAAAAAGGTGTTGCTCCTGTTGGCGTTCGGACACTAGTTCTGTAAGCCCACAAGGCGGGATTGAGTTGAACATGCCAATCCTTCCCTGAGTCATTGGCAGTCTTCTTCAAAATCTTTAGTATGGTTTTGTTTGAGGCCTCTGCTTGGCCATTCCCTTGAGGATAGTAAGGCGTGGAATATCTGTGCTGAATATGGAATCTTTCACAAAGTTCATCAATATCCTAATTTTTGAAAGGTCGACCATTATCTGTAATAATGGTATTAGGAATACCATATCGACAAATAATGTAGTTGAGTATGAAGGATGAGATCTGTTTTCCAGTGACTTTAGAGAGAGGTACTGCCTCAATCCACTTAGTGAAATATTCCGTTGCTGTGATGATGAACTTATGCCCATTTGAAGAAGAAGGATGAATTTTGCCCACTAGATCTAACCCCCATTGAGAGAATGGCCAGGTGGGTGTAAACGAATGAAGTTCTTGTGCAGGAGCATGAATAAGATTCCCATGAATCTGACATTTTGAGCATGTTTTAGCAAAGGTAAATGATTCCCTTTCCATTGTAGGCCAGTAGTAAACCATTTTGATCAATTTTTTGGATAAGGTTAGTCCACTCGAATGAGTACCACAAATGCCCCCATGAACTTCTTGTAAAGCTTTGTCGGATTCGTCACATTCAAGACATCGAAGTAAAGTACCATCAAGACCACGACGATAAAGGGTATCAACGATAAGGGTATATTGAGAGGATTGTTGGATAAAGTTACGTTTTTGGTTGCAGGACAAGTCAGGTGGTAATATATCATCTTTTAGGTATGCATAAATCTTGCCATACCAGGGTGAATCGGATCCTACTAGGTGGCAGATAATTTGGCTTTCAGGTGTGTCATAAGCAGGTGTAAATAATTGTTCCACCAGAAATTCATAGCGAGTCTGTTTGTCTGGGAGTTGTATCAATGAGGCAATCGTAGCCATAGCGTCGGCTGCTTTGTTGTCAATCCTCAGAATTTGTGTGAATTGAATGTCCACAAAATACTTCTTGAAGTCATCAATCATCTTCTTGTATGGTAACAACTTGTCATCTTTAGTCTGATAGTCGTCATTGATTTGATTAATGACTAGTTGTGAGTCACCATAAACTTGTAGCTTGGTAATCCTCCATTCCAATGTTGTTTTCAGTCCAGTGATCAGCGCTTCATATTCGGCTATGTTATTGGTGCATGGAAACATTAACCTATAGGACCTAGGAATGGTATGCCCTTAAGGGGTGACAAAGAGAATGCCTGCCCCCGAGCCATGTTGAGTAAAAGAACCATCAAAGTATAAGGACCATGGCTGCTTAAAGTCTGCTGTGAAGACATCGGCATCTAGAAATTCAATGTGTAAAGGGTGCTCTGTTTGGAGAGGAGCGTCTGCTAGTTGATCCACGATAACTTGTCCTTTGATTGCTTTGCGATCAACATAGTGGATGTCGAACTCACTCAAAATCATGATCCATTTTGCTAACCTTCCTGTTAGTGATGCTTTACTTAATAGATACTTGAGTGGATCAATTTTGGAAACAAGCTTAATTGTATGAGTTAGCATGTAATGTCAGAATTTCTGGGAAGCGAAGACGACTGCCAAACAAGCCTTCTCAATGAAAGTGTAACTAAGCTCATGACTTGTCAATGTTCTGCTGATGTAGTAAATTGCCCGTTCTTTCCCTTCATGGTCTTCTTGTGCTAATAATGCTCCCAAAGATGTCTCAATTGCAGCAATATATAGAATCAATGGTTTGTCTGGATTTGGTGGTACAAGAACTGGTGGATTCATCAGGTACTGCTTGATTTGTTGAAATTCCATTTCACATTTATCATCCCATCTAAAAGGAACATTCTTATGTAGGAGATGTGTGAATGGTAGACTTTTGTCAGCCAATTGTGCAATGAATCTGTGGATAGACTGGAGTCACCCTTGTAAGGATCTCAACTGACTAATGTTCTTTGGGGGAGGCATCTCCATGATTGCACGAACTTTAGTAGGATCTACTTCAATTCCCTTTTCTGAAACAATATATCCTAATAGTTTTCCAGATGTGACCCCAAAAACACATTTCTTAGGGTTTAAGCGAACTTTGAATTTCTCCAATTTGGTAAATATTTTAGATAGTATCTCCAAGTGTCCTTCTCTGGTGTGTGATTTTGCCAATATGTCATCTACATAATCTTCCATGAATGTATGCATCATGTCGTGAAAGATTGTAGTCATAGCTCTTTGATAAGTAGCTCCAGCATTTTTCAAGCCGAAAGGCATGACATTCCAACAATATGTTCCCCACGGACAAGTGAAAGTTGTTTTCTCTTGGTCTTCTGGTGCAATCTTGATTTGGTTGTAACCCGAGAAACCATCCATTAATGAGTACATGGCATGGCCTGCTGTTAGATCAACTATAGTGTCGATACTTGGAAGCGGAAAGTCATCCTTTGGGCAAGCTTTGTTAAGATCTCTGAAATCAGTGCATACTCTTACACGTTTGTCTAGTTTTGCTACTGGTACAATATTGGAAATCCATTCGGCATAGTCAATTGATCTTATAAAACCTGCATCGAGGAGCTTCTTGAGTTCTTCTTTAACCAATAGTGCAATATGAGGATTCATCTTTCTGAGTTTTTGTTTTACTGGTTTGGCTCCTGATTTGATAGATAAATGATGCATAATGAGATCAGGATCAAGGCCGGGCATATCTGCATATGACCATGCAAAATTGACTTGATTTTCCTTGAGAAAATTCATGAACTCTGGGATTTCTTTAGCTGTCATTGATTCAGCTACCTGTAGGATCCTTGGATTATCTGTAGTTGCGACGTTGATTTCCTTTGTAGGCTCAGTCAAGATGGATGATCGCTCATGATAGTGCTCTGGGAGAGTGTCAAGAGTCCCATCAGATGGTGCCTCAAAAAGGTTTTCACCATCTGATACGCTCTTTATTTTGTCTTTTGCTTGATCTAGTACTGCCAGATTCTGGTTTTCACCACTAGACCATTTATCTTTATTTTCATTTTTGCAGCTAGGAGACTTGACACTCTCCTGATTAAAGACTTCATACCGAAAATCACTAGTGGAACAATTATTTACATCATCGGCGGAAAGGAAGTTTATGATAGCTTCGTCGTTTGGAAAAATAGGTATATCCATAGGTTCGGTAAGATCCCAGTCAATGAGATCAGGATGGATTAATGGTAGGACGTCATCCGGTTGTGTAAAATTGGCGATGGTTAGGGTCAAGACAGAGTTATCGGTAGGATCCGAGGTATGAGATAGGTCAATGATGGGACTATTCTCCTGATAATCTTGTTCGTTAAAATCTGACTCAGTATCACTAGACTCATAGTTGCTTTGTGGTTCAGATTCTTGTGGTTGGGATCCTGAACCTTCTCCTTTGATTAAAGCGGGCGTATACTTATGTATGACATCTACCTCTTTGTCTCTCCAAAATTTGTTATCATGGATGGTATCCCATTCATATTCAGCAGAATCTGTGTCAGAGTTATTTTCAATGTAATTCAGGACTGATACCAAACATGTTTCATTCTTATCGGAACCTTTTTGTAGTGTACAAACATTACCTTGGGATTGTTTAGATTGGGTAGCTTCATAGCCTATTCTAGTTTTATCATATGCCGCAAGTCCTGGAAGATGGATAGGCTCAACTACGCCTTCTTTTCTCTTTCCAAGAGGACCATTATCATATCCCATCTTTTGCATGATAGAATATCCTTTCCCATATTGTTCTGTTGGTAAGGTGACGTTTAGAATTGCGTCCTCTTCATCTTTATAGAGCCAATCTAGAATTGTTGTGTCCTCAGGATCTCCCATGGGAAATTTTTCTTTGATAAATTGTCCATTGAACTTGGTAGTGGGCTTTGTTTGTACCTGTGCTGATGTTGATGCTGCTGATATCTATTGTGGTGTAATAGAAGGTTTTCCATGTGATCGAGGAGACGTAGGTAGATTAGCAAGACAAAGGGAATATTCCCCAACTCCACTTTCCTTGAACTGTAGTTTCTTGTCAAAGCTTTTAGTTAACTGACTGACGTGTGTAGCATGTTGAGAAGAAGCATCAGCAAGTGCTTCTCGATTATTCAGAACCAAAGTATCTTGATGAGCTTTGACATTGGCACAAGTTTGGGTGTTTGAGTTATCAGCTGGTATAGTGATTTCTTGTCCATCATACGGAAACTTAAGACATTGGTGGTAAGTGGATGGAACAGCTTGCATCTCATGGATCCAAGGATGACCCAACAAGATATTGTATGCAAGATCTCGCTCTAAAACTTGGCAAAAGGTATTTTTGATAACAGATCCCACTCTGATTGGTAGCATGATTAGACCTTTAGACGTTCTCTCCTCATCGTCATAGGCTTTAATGGTAATCTTCCTTCTAGGATCAATGGAGTCTTCGGCAAATCCTAATGCTTGAATCACCTTCAAAGTACATATATTTAGACCAGCCCCTCCATCTATTAGAACACGTTTGACACAGAATTTGTGGATCATGACCTCTAAGTATAATGATGAATTGTGGGGATGAGTTAGGGAAACATCATCTTTGTTGAGAATGAAAGGCATGTGGGGGAGGACAAATGTCCTACCATGGTTTGAAATCGATTCACATCCAAATCCGTAGATACAGTCGTTTCAACGAGGGTTTTATCTAAAATTTCCCTATGTGCAGGGGAAATCTTCAGAAGTTCAAAAATGGAGATTTGAGCTGGAGTTTTTCGAAGTTGGTTAACTAAGTCGTATTGGTGTTGAGGAGAGGTCTCATTGGATTTTGAAGAGGTACCTTTCAAAACAACCTTAGCTTGTGCTCTTGTTGTGACATTTACTTGTCCATTGTCTACTTTCTCTTTGATTTTTATGACGTTGACTCACTCATCGTCCGTATAGAGGTGACGGATTACATTATCATCAATTTGGTTCACAGTTTTGTCAGAAGATTCTCCCTTTTGATAATTTGGTAGAGGATTTCGAAATGCTTGGTGATCTTCATTGGATTTTTGTTGTCCTTCTACTGTGATAATGCCCTTGTCAATGAGATCTTGAATAGCATGTTTCAAACCTTGACAGTTGTTTGTATGATGACCTCTGCACCTATGGTAGTCGCAAAAATAGGCTTCGTTCCACGATGGAGGTTTTACATTAGGTTCGTAATTGCGTTGTGGGGGTAACATAAGGACGTTCTTTGCCATGACCTCTTTGAAAGCCGATTCTAAGGATTGTCCTAGTGGAGTAAAAGTTCTTTTATTGGAGAAGAATGGAAAGCGTTGTGGTTTCGTGTTTGAGGTATTCCCTGAAGTGTTGTTGTTGTTGTTGTTGTTCCAGTGGTTTTGGTTGTTGGCAGTCCCTTGATTATAGTTCGTTGGAGGGGGATGATTGTTTCCTTGATTTGCGACTGAATTGACATGGTTGTAATTATTGTTATGAGGAGTGTTCAAGGTAAATGGCTTAGTCGTGATATGATTTGCATCTACAACACCATCGTTTACAACATTCTTGTTGCGGGTCCAAAACTTAGACTTGTCCTGATTATTGTAATGGTTAGATGAGGCAGGGTTGTCCCTATCAAGTTTTATGGTCCCTCTTTTGACCAAAGCACTTTCGATGGTGATGGCATCCTCAATCAATTTCTCAAAGGAAGGTGGACAATGTAGATTTAAACGATAACTCATTTCTGAGTTGAGGCTATTGATGAAAGTAACCATTTTCTCCTTTTCAGGGACATGACGGGGGTACCTAGCGAACATTCTCCTCCATCTTTGAAGAAAGGTAGTGAAAGATTCCCCAGGTTTTTGCGTAACTTTGCAAAGATCAATCATGGTGATCTGGTGTTGAACGTTGTAGGAGTATTGTTTTATGAACAAATTCATCAGTTCCTCAAATGTTCGAATAGGAGGTGTAATCTTAGATAACCATTCCATAGAGTTGACTCCAAGGCTTCGAGGAAATAATCGCAATAAATATGTATCTTTGTGGGAAAATTCCAATGTCATGTTTCGAAAGTCTCTAACATGGTCAACTGGGTCTGATTTTCCATTATAACGATCAAATTTGGGGATTTCACAGTGTTTAGGAAATGGAATCATGTTGAGACTTCTATCAAAAGGATAAGGACATATGTCATCCAAAGTGTACTTCTTGGTTGTAGTTCCTCCTCGTAACTCTTTGATTTCTCCCTGCATTTCTCTGAACTCTTTTTTGAAGGAGGCGTATTCAGATAGGGATGGCTCTTCCTCGGTGGTTTTTAATTTCTCAGTATCAAAGTCTTTAGGCAATTTAGCTCCTTGATCTGCTAGAAAAAGAAAGTATTTCTCTTTGTCACGTTGTATAATCTTTTCAAGGGCTTTAAGAAACTTGGGATTTTGTTCTGCCTCTCTAAGTTCAAGTTCGTCGTCTTGTTCATCATCACTACCTATAGGATTTTTGTTCATGTTTTTGTTCTTAAGTATCGAACTTTCCTCTCTATCAGCCATATTGTTGTCACTGAAAAGGGGATTGCGACTTACACTAAAAAGAGGACTATCACGTTCACCTTCTTCTTGAGGTGTTTCTCCTGCTTTGTTGTGTTGAGATCTCGTAAAAATAGGCATATGTAAGAAATCCTTGAATATGATCGAGGGTCACTGAAGGATCTGATTGGGATGCGTTGAATATTCAATTGAAGGTTGTGGTATGTTCTCAAACTCAAGAGGTTGATTCAAATTGTGACGTTGAGATAATGCTAATCTTTGATAATAAGCTTGGGTAGCTAAAGGTTCTACAGCATAATTGTCGGTGAATCCCCTAATGTAGTCTTGGTATCTATGGAGGAATGTGCGATAATGGAGCAAGACGTCTCGACTCTTATACAGGAATTCTCTGCGATCTAAAGTCTTCTTGTAACTTAAATTTGTTTTGGGCTTCTTGATCCTATTGAAAACTAATTTCTTGGTGAACTTGGTTGATTTCCACTTTCTTAACATGGGAGTAAAATCTTAGAAAGTTGGGTCTGTGACAAAAACCTAAAAGCGCTACTCTGTTTCCCAAATGCGCTACAGAAAAAGTCAAATGCGCTGGCGAAATAGTCAAATGTGCTTCAAAAAATCTCAGATGCGCAGAAACAGAGCACCGATGTGCAACATAAAATCCTAAATGCGCCGAAACAGAACACAGATGCGCTAGAACAGAGCTTAAATGCGCTGCAGTTTTCCCCTAGATGCGCTAAAACAGTTTTTCTAGGACAGTTTTGACCAGTTTTCAGCTGAAATTTGTCATGTTTGTTCTTGGATGATCCTTTATCTGAATTAATGTTTTGAAAGCACAGCAAACAGTCTGATTAAAGTTGATTTGTAGCCAAACACAGAATAAGACAAGCACAACCTAGGTTAGGCCAGGACAATATCTGCTAGACTCCACGTGGGTTTCCCCAACCGCATATCAGTAGCGTGTGAATCTAGAAGCTTGGCTGCACGGGCTCCCCCTTATAGTGCACTCTCTTCTCAGGCCAACCAAGCTTCCAACCCCCATGAAACTCCCATGGCGAGCTGATCACCTCTACTATTGATTGCGAAAGTGTGGAAGGCTTCACACCGACCGGTGCTGGACTAGCAAATAGAAGGTTTTTGGCTTTCTAAACAATAGTATTTAGTTAGGGACCCCGTTCAAGTGGCCATACATGGGGCAAGAGATTAATCACCATTAAGGTGGCACTCGAACCTGAAGAGGTTAAGCTCAACAGGGTTTAAGGGAGTACAACTCCGTTCGTATGACACATCCGCTGCGACCTTAGGTTTTCCCTTAAGATTTACATTATATCTGCGTCCGAGTACCTTGGCTTTAGCTCGGATTCTAGGTTTGAGTCATCCCCTTAAGGTAATTACTTTTTCCTTAAAGGCGGGCCCAATTTCTAGGAAGTCCAATAACCGTTTCTCTTGCCAGGGATCGCGCAGAAGTGCTGGGAGGATGCTTCAATTATCAAATCGAGGTTACACGAAGGAAAAGTGGGTCTAGTTTTCGATCCTAGTTTGCCGCGGGGTGAGAGCATAATCACCTACCACTTTCAAGCACAGTCAATAAGAGTAGACAGATTCATTTTATGTGCACCAAAATCAAATTTGATTTAATCTAAGTGAAGATGTTGCTTCACAACAGACATGGGGTTCGTTTTATCTGCATGATAAAAGGTGTGGTGGCTACCCTAGATTGATTCATTTTAAGCCCAACATAAAAATGATAGAAATTTTGTCTGTGGAAGGTGTCAGACTTAGAATCTCGGTTAC
Organism: Sequoia sempervirens; assembly: GCA_007258455.2. Classification (NCBI taxonomy): domain Eukaryota; kingdom Viridiplantae; phylum Streptophyta; class Pinopsida; order Cupressales; family Cupressaceae; genus Sequoia; species Sequoia sempervirens. The sequence continues at coordinate 8,823 of VDFB02200172.1, forward strand.
AATTCCAGATGTGAAGCTCTGTCTCCCAAATGCGTAGAAACAGAGACCAGAAGCGCAACTCTGTTACATAAATGCACTAAAATAGAAAACAAATGCGCTTCTCTGTTACCCAGATGCGCGAAAACAGAAACTATATGCGCTATTCTAAATGCAGAGATTTTTTTTTTAATTTTCTGATACAACTTTAAATGTGCTAAAGTATGTCCTAAATGCGCTAACTAAAATACTAAATGCGCTACAGAAAATGACGGATGCGCCACTCTGTTTCCCATATGCGCCGCAGAAATGACCAGATGCACCGAAACAGAGCCTAGATGCACCAAAATACCTGCAAAAGAAAATTTCTTGAATCTTCCAAAATGCGCTGCCGAATGCCAGAAAACTTGTAAGCAAACCTGCAAGAAAAACCTGCAAGAAAGAAGTCTAAAATCGGGGCATAGGCCCCACGGTGGGCGCCATTTAATGTGTGTGTGAAAATTAAGTGCATAAACGAATTAGAACCAGTTCAAACACACCAATAGAACATTATAACAAAAAATAGAAATATAAAAGGAATAGAGAAGTGCAAACTCAGTATCCTATTTCCGTTGTCGTCCTATCATCCTCTATCTTTAGTGTTTTTGTAGATTCCAGCCTTGTGTTCTCAGATTAGTGGCTAGGCTCAACAAACTGTCTTTCTAAAGAACGAGATTTTTGCTATGATATGAATGCATGATTAAGCTATGATAATGATTTTAGCTAAGAAACTTGAAATAAACAAGATGCTATGATAAATGAATACTAAATGAATTAAATACATAAACTCTACTTAATTGCCTATTACCAATGTTTGGATTCACACAGGTATTTATAGGACTTTTTGAATGATTCTGATTGGCTGTCTCGATTGACAGTTGTGATAATTCTTGGCAGATCAAACGGCTGAAGATAGATGAAATTGAAGGAGAAGATAGAAGAACCCTAGAAACAGATTTTTCTATTTTATTATGAAAGAGGAAAAAGAAGAGAAGATAAGAATAAAAGAAAGATTAAAAGCTGATAAATAAATGAATTTTAAAAATTCAATTGTTTATTTGTGGAAGACATTCAACTTTTCTTAATTAAATAGAATATTTAATTAAGCTTTTAAAAAGAGAAAGAAAGTTTGTGATAAGAAAAGAGCTTTAATCATGTTTTATTGAAAAGAATATCTCATAATTAAATAAAATATTTAGTATGATATGAAAATTGCACAATTAGGTTAAAATACCTAATTTTTGGATTGGAAAAACATAAAAGATATTTTTAATTAAATAAAAATTTATTTAATTAAATCACTTATGAAATTAATTAAATGAAACATTTAATTAATTAGAAGAAAGAGGCAAAATAGAAAGAAAGGAAATATTTAAACTTAATTAAATCAAAGATTTAATTTAAATTCAAGCGATTGATAATTAATTTAAATAAATAGAATGTATTTATTTAATTAATTAAGAGGACATATGAAAATAATTAAATAAAATAAATTTATTTAATTATGGAAGAGAAATAAGATGAATGAACAATATAATTAAATTAATTAAATTTAATCATATGTAGAGGACTTTAGAAAATTAATTAAATAATAAATATTTAATTAATTGTCAGGATTATATACATGACCATTTTATGCGTATATGGTATAGTGGTTCAAGTGTATTATTGACTTGAGACCTTTCCAACAATTCAAAGCGGTTTGCTTAGTCAGTCCCGAGATCAAAATTTATGGCCACAGGAAGTTGGCACTTTCTAGAAGATACAATTGCAAATGTTCTTTTGAAATTTGAACTTCAAGTTGTATTTTTGGTGCCAAACCTTACAAACTCAAATTTGAATGTTGTTTTGGCTCCAAACTAATGAGGAGCTCTATTTATGGGGGTTTATACAATTTTTGGGTAACTTTTGGGGACAAGCTTCGCATATTAGCGAAAGGGTTATTAATGTAGCTGTCTGTAACTTGCATGTGTTGTAGAGACTTGGGGATTTGAGATCCTCTGCGTAATTAAAGTTCCATTTTCGAATAAACAAATTTCACAATGTTTTGTGGAGTTTATTTCTAAGTCTCGGTACAAGCGCCCTCATCGATAATATAAAAGAGATTCAACGGTGGTGGGTTTTTTCGAAAAAGGTTTCCCACGTAAATCTGTTGTTCATTGTCTTTGAGTATCTTCTCTGTTTCTGCAAATCTTTCATGTGTATCTTAATTGAATTGTAATTAGAAAAATGAAAAGTACTGTCTACTTACTTCCCTGTGGTTTTGACATTAGGAAAGTTGTTTCCGTACCGTTGCTTTCCTTACAATATGAATGGTATTTTTATATCTCATTTTGGATGTTGAATAAGTTAATCTTGGAGCTTCAATGACAAAACCTACCAGTGGAGGTAGTCACCAAAGTTTCACTTAGGTAATATAGTCTATTTATAATTTTAAAATAAAAAAATTGTATTTTGTAATTGAATAATATTTAATGACTTAAAGGTTCTAGATAGTTTGTAAGTAGGCTTTGTACTTTTTAATTAATTTTTCATTTTAGGTTTTTATGCACTTCATAATCTATAAATTTTATTTATTCATGTTGTTGACCTCCAAAAATATAGTCTAGTGGCATTAGCAACTTGCAACATACTATTTTACTCTTATCCTCTTAATTGTCATCACTAGCTTGTAGCATACCATCTCTTTGCTCAATGTTGGGCTCATGAATGTTGCTCAGAATATTGATCTTATTACTACCCTTTTCCTATGTAAAAGTATACTTATCATGATGAATATGTTATTTCATTCATACATTATGGTTGTAGACTTTCATTTATGCCATTGAAGTGGTTGACATCATATAGGAATGCTCTCTTGCTTTCTTGACTATATGTTGTCATCTTCTATCAATTATCTTCAATGCTATCTACTCCATAGACAAGGTACTATCCACTTATCATTTATAGATATATGTACCTCTTTCTATCCCTTCACAAAGACAATCTTCTATGAATACGATCATTAAAAGGGTGTTGTCATGCTAAATTATCCTTCAATAATAAACTATGCATGCTCCTCTTATACCATTGTACTAAATTTGTTGCTTCTTTTATTATACTATCTTGTAGCATTAGATTTCATATGATTACCACCAGATTCATGACTATTATGCATTCTTTACCTTGAGGTATCTTGGTTGAAAACATATAAAGTATCTCATAAAAAATTATCTTCCACAATTATCCCTTGAAGTATTCTTTGGTATTGAAATACATGTTACTGTCCTATTACATCTTGTGACTTTAGAATATCATAATTAGTCTTATGTAACTGTCCTAGTACAATTCTTTATTTATGCTATATCCTTTATTGTTCATTTGTTGTCCTTTATTCATCATTTCTCCTTATGATCATCACTCTGCCTATGTGAATATTACACCATCCACTTAATGAAGATATCTCACTCCATTTCTTAGCTATCTCTTCTTTGTGATTCACCCATGAATATGAATAGAATTTTGATGCTTTATGAAAATAGTGGAGTGTCTTTATAGGTGTGAATTGTTGTCAAGATCTTAGGAACATGACGCCTTCATTTCTCACTATCACTACATCATGTTGTTCTTAGTTGACAGTACTCAATATTGCTTGTTTTCATGCATCTCACTATCATACTTTACATTATTTCCATAAATATTATCCCCACTTCAAAAATTCTTCACACTTCACACCAACAAAGGTTTTCCTGACTTCTTAATGTAATCATGATATTGTCCCTTGCTTGCATGATATAATTGTCCCTAACACTATCATCTTATTACTATCCTTTACTTTGAAATTGTCCTCATGAAACATGCAAACCATTGAAGCAATAAATAGTTCAATAAGTACTCAAAATTTTGTTGACTATCTCATACATTATAAGCCATGACCTTCATCACTCTAGTTTTCATAATTGAATAATGTAGTTTTATTTTCAGATGAAGCAAGCAAAGTCTCCTCCCAATATTGATAGGTAAATGGATCATTGTGTCTCTACTACAATAAAGAGCTTGATTCCTTTGATGGGGGTATGAGGTAGATTAGTAAATTCCAAATTACATTCATTGTTATAGCTATTTATTATTGAAAAATCAAATGATTACTGATTTCTAGTTTAATTTCTATATGGATGGTTTCTATAGGACTTTTCAATACCACAACAGGATCATGCTACTTGTGGATGAGGAGATAGATAATTTGGATGGGGTAAGTGATTATTTTGTTAAATATTTCATTTTTTATAATATAATTTCTATATATTAATGTCTATACATTTTATTATAATAGGTACAGCTCCATGAAGAATTAATTAGGAGGATCAACCTTCAAGTTTGAAGTAGACCACTATCATATGCATCTCCATTCCCTCGATGATCAAAGTCTACCTATGATTTGCTTTCTTCACCTAGAGGGGAATGACTATTGTTTAGGGTCCTTTATTGTATGCCTATATGGATTTTTTGGACATATTTTGTATTGCATATATGTGACATTGTATGCCTATATGGAATTCTTGTAATCCTATATGGCTATTTTTTTTATATGTTTTACTTATATCAACATATTTTGATGTATTCCTATATGGCTATTTGGTTAATATATATCTTTTTTATTGATGGTTCCCATATTTGCATTATAAATCCAAGCTTCAACAGATATTTGTAGAAGGTTTACTTGAAATATTTAAAATCCAAGTGTATTCCATGCTTTATAACTTATTTCACATTTGTTTCATTTATATTTGTTGGTTAATTATTATCTTTCCTACACCAATATGAGTTTGTGGTATTGGATGACATATTTGTGGCATATAGTTATGAAATCAAGTTTCATTCAAGACAAAGTACAAACAATTTACACTATGTTTCCAATCATTTTACTCAAGTATATTCAAGTACCCATACTCTAGTTGGTTGATCACTACTTTAAATTTATAGACATATCTTTCATGCCCACACTTTCCTTCCTCTCAAAATATTTTTTTCCTATATTGACCAAAATGTTTACAACTGCATTGAGTTCAAGCAACAAAGAAGACTACTTCTTTGGTGTAGATTATTTAGTCATAAGATTATAAAGACACCTACATTGACAAAAAATCATAAAGTGAAATTATTTTATAGCCAACCAACATGTTCAAATTGTCAATTTACCCCTAGGAGATAAAGAATGTAAACAATGCCTCTCAACAACTTTTTACTAAATGTAACTAACACTTATTGGAACATCTGAAACATTGTTTCCACAGTGGAATGACTTGGATAGATGAAAAAATAAGGGAGGTTATTGCAAAGAGACCCTATGTGACCTTATACCTTCAAATGAAATGTTTATAATAGTTTGAGTAAGAGCTCATCAAATTTTGTTTCCCTTTTGTACTTTGGTCTTTTAAGAGAAATTTCCTTGGTACGATGTAGCTCAAAACATTTTGGCATGTTGGGATGTGAAATAAGACCTTGCCTAGCATAAACCTACCCACCCTAAAATGTTGGAACTGTTGGTTTGGTCACATGGTGAATAGAACAAAAATTACACCACCTTGCAACTTTACACTACATGCATCTGACGCTTTTTCCATCAACTGAAAAACTTGTCACCATAGGTAAATGGATTGGAGATGTAATGACAGAAAAGAACTCCCTAACATGGCCTTGATTTAGTGTTGTAATATGTCAAACATTTCGCATTAGGTCTTGGGCCCTTTTGAACTAGATGAGCTTATTGGTGCCTTATTTGGAGTGTTGTAAAGTGTTACATAACACACTTTCACACTTTTCTAAGGTTTTATTAAATAATTGGGATTCTTTATGCTTTAATTGGCATTATTTTACATCTACAAGCCTCATTTAATGCATCTTTTTGAGGATGATCCCAACATAAATCAACATCCAATCATAATTTAGGTGTTTTTAGGTTGTGTGGCCTATTGGTGGTCTTGGGCTCATATGCCACCTTGGGCATATGAGTTCTGTGTGGCCCAAAATTGATGAGGGAGCAGCCTGAGACACAGAAAATAACCCACAAACAAGAGAATAATTTTATTATTCAGAAAATGGAGCTTCTTACATGTAGAGGATCTCAAAT
>VDFB02200174.1:0-19881 GCA_007258455.2 Sequoia sempervirens
CAACCACATATTAGCAACACATCCACAACATCCAAAAATCTCCCCCTATGGCATTGATGGTAACACATGATGTGAAAAATACCATCAACACAACTTTTAAACAACACTTACTCCTCCTTAGATTCTAACTCTTCTTCATGTTGCTCTTCTGCCCTAGAAATATTTTTCACATTTCTCTTCTCCCCCTTTGACATCAATGGCAAAGATAAGCATTATCTTCCCACATACAAGCTTTGAACCACATATATGTGCATATGACTACTCCCCTTGAGTAGCATCCATGGAAACATCAATCCGGATCAGAATATGATCATGAAATGCATAGATTGATGTAAATTAATGCATCCTAGTTCATATTAGGAGGGGTAATCACCTCTTAGTAAAAATATCTACAATATGTTCTTTGGTAGGAACATACTCCAGTCTATCTTCTTTCTCAGTTACTTTCTCGCTTAGAAAGTGGAACTTGATTGATACATGCTTGGTCTTAGAGTGTAGTACCAAATTCTTTGATATGTTAATTGCACTTGAGTTGTCACAGTATATGGAAATGGTTCATCATATACTACTCTAATATCTTTCAACATGCGTTTCATCCACATCACTTGAGTACAATTATTTTCAGCAACAATATACTCTACCTCAATAGTAGATAGAGAAATGGAATTCTAATTTTTACACAACCATGACACCAAATTCTTCCCTAGGAAGAAAGTACGACCACTAGTACTCTTCCTGTCATCTACATCTGCTGCCTAATCCACATCAGTATATGCATTCAAAGTAAGATCATCATCCTTAGGATACCAAAGCCCAAAATCAATTGTCCCTTTTAGATATCTAAAAATTCTCTTTGTAGTAGTCACATGGGATTCTTTTATCTCAGTCTAAAATCTTGCAACCATACATACAACATTCATAATGTCTGGTCTAGTTTGAGTTAAGTAGAGTGCAATCCACCAATAATTGATTTGTATCTTGTTTGATTTTCTTTAGGAGAATCATCATTCTATGCTAACTTATATTTGATTACCATGGGAGTACCAACAGATTTTGAATCATCCATGCCAAACTTCTTCAACAACTCTTTCACATATTTAGACTAAGATATGAAGATCCCTTTCTCTAACTGAGTAACTTGCAATCCTAGAAAGAACTTCATCTCACCAATCATACTCATCTCAAATTCACTCTCCATTTCATCAATAAACTTCATACATAGATTGTCATCTCCTCCAAAATTAATATCATCAACAAAGACCTCAATAATAAATTCTTTGTCATGATCCAACTTGAATTATAAGTTGTTGTCAATAGTACCTTTATTGAATCAAAGCTTTAGTAAATATTTATGCAGTCTAGCATACCAAGCTCTGGAGGCTTGCTTGATTCCATAGAGAGATTTCTTCAATTGGAAAACCATGTCTTCTTCATCAATCAGTTGAAATCCATCTGACTATATAATGTATACCTTTTCTTCTAACTCACCATTCAGAAATTTTGACTTCACATCCATTTGATAGACCTTGTAGTTCTTATATGCAACATCAACTAGAAATAATCTTACAACTTCAATTTTTGCAACAGGGGCAAAGGTTTCTTCAAAATAATACCTTCCATTTGTGAATAACCTTTACATACCAGTCTTGCTTTATTGATGACCACTTCATGTTTTTCATTCAACTTATTTTGAAAGGCCCATTTAGTACCAATCACATTTTTGTCTTTAGGTCTAGGAAAAAGTATCCACGTATAATTCTTTTCAATCTACATCTATTCTTCCTTCATGGCTTCCATCCAATATTCATCATTGCAAGCTTCATTGACATCTTTAGGCTCAATCTTGGAAATCAGGCAATACTCTTTTGTAATCTTCCTTCTAGTTTGCACACCTTTATTCTTGTCTCCTATAATTTGATTTTTAGAATGATTTAGCTTTACATACCTTGAAGTTTTATGATTCTCTTGAACTTATGATTCTTCTGCGCTTTCTTTTGCACTTGCACCTATCTTTGCTTCTTGACTATCTTGGTTTCCTGGAACAAATGGAAATTATTTTACTGGAACATATGTCACAATTTGAAATTGATTTTGTGTCTGAGCATTCTTCTCTTTTTTTGTGTTGTCTTCCTGGTCATATGAATCATATCCACAATATCTAGATGATTTAGCAGAGTCCTCATCAACTCTAACATTTGCACTTTCAACCATTTTTATTAGTCTTTTGTTATAGCACCGATAGGCCTTGCTTCTAGTAGAATAACCTAGAAATATTCCTTCATTGCTTCTTGCATAAAACTTTCCTATATCATCATCTCTTTTGATGTAGCATTTTCTTCCAATGATCTTGAAATACCTAACAGTAGGATTATAACCAAACCATAGTTCAAAAGGAATCTTACTATAATTACCACTTACACTTACCCGGTTCAAATTGTACACAACAATGCTTACAACTTCACTCCAATAGATGTTAGGCACATTTCCTTCAATCATAATTGTTCTAACAACATCCAAATTTTTTTTGTTCTTCCTCTCTACAACTCCATTCTGTTGAGGGGTTCGAGGAGCAGATATCTGTCTTCTGATTCCATGCTCGTCATAGAAAGAATTAAACTCCCTGTAGGTGAACTCACCACCTCTATCTAACCTCGAGCATTTTATTTTCAAACCTTTCTCATTTTTTTCCATAACTTTGAAATTTTTTAACTTCTCTAATGCTTCACATTTTTCTCTTAAGAAAGCAACCCATATCATTCTAGAGTAATCATCAATAATCAGCATAAAGTACCTTTCTCCATGAAGAGTTCTGACTCTAGAGGGGTCACATAGATTAGTATGTATCAACCCTAGTAATTTATTTGAATGATGTTGTTTGCTCTGAAAAGAAACTCTAGTTTGTTTTCCCATCAGACACTCCTTGCTAAATGTGTTAGTAGGCTTCACTAGCTTAGGTAGATCTCTTACTATTTGAGTGGAAATTACCTTGACAATGTTATCAAAATTTACATTCGACACAACCTCCTATTCCATAAGAGTATGTGTAGGATCATGATGGCCAAAAAGTGGCAATATGATGGGTATGTGTAGGGTATGTGGTTGACAACATACTTTTTTTACCCAAAATTGATGAAATAAAAAGGGTTTTTAAAGGAGATTCTCAACTTTCCACCAATATAAAATATGCTTTACTTTGACTTTAATAAATAATTATTATTTATTTTCTATTTGAATTACGACTAAAGTATTGATTGATAGGTTGATTGAAAAAAATCTATAGCTTTCAAATGGTATCACATTTTTTGAATTTGAAACATGTGTCACATTCTATGCTTCACATACTACAGGATTAAAAAAAATTGAATTTCATGAAATTGTTGACCAAGGTGGTCAGACATACGAGTTTTTTATATTTTTTAGAAGTTGTAATAAAAAGTTCACAATTAATTATTTACTTGGGGAAAATGATTACAAAAATATACATCCCACATTGGTACATGAGGATTCCTACTACTTATATCTAAAATCTTATAAGAAATAATTATCATTTTGTTGTGGTTAGTGTGGTCAGACAAACACCTACTTATTTTTTCCCTGAAATTAAATACTACATTGAAATTTCATATTTTCACCAAATAGATTTTTTCTTTATTTAAATAAATCTAGTAGTTTAGAAAGTATATTTAATTTTCTACAAACTCTATTCTTACATATTTTTTAAATAATATAGATAACTTATTCAAATTTTTATTTCAAGTTTCCTAACTTTGGTTTTTGTAAAAATTTTGCCACTTAAGGGCCTTTTTTTTCCATGATGATCCTACACATACCCGTAACCAACTTTCATTTACTTGAGAAATTAAACAACTTTCACTAGCAACATTTAGGTGAAAAATATTACCTTTTATCTGTTTACCTAAAGCAATTACATTTCCAGAACTTCCAAGTATCCTGCATCTTCCATTTTTGAACTAAAGATCATAACCCTTGTCCACTCAATAGATTGTGCTTCAAGCCTTCAACATAAAGAACATCACGAGTGTTATGCTTACCACCAAGAAAAATAGATCTTTTGCCATGAATCACATAAGCATTTTTATCTCCAAATCTCACTACCCCACTGTCATACTTCTTTAGACTTACAAATTTTCTTTTGTCAGTAGTCATATGATGTGAGCATCCACTGTCAATAACCCACTCATCCTTTTCTTCAATTCACGATGCAAGAGCTTTCTCAACTTTAGCAGATTCAGTAGCCACTGGAATATTTTCCTTGATAGCAATGAAAACCCAATCATCTTCATTTCCCTTCTCTTTGTTAGACTCTTCATCAGTCACACCTTCTTCAACAAAATAAAATTTCTTTTGAAATCTAGGTTTGTAAGGCTTAGACCTAGGAACTCTTTCAGAACACCTTGATGCAAAGTGACCTATTTTACTACAAGAAAAACATTTGATAGGAAACTTTCCTTTATACTTACCTTGTCCTCTACCTTCTTTCTTTACAATCAATGCTTCTATCTCTTCTACCTTTCTTCATCTTCAAGTTGTTTCATTTCTTCCTCATACTTGAATGTATTTATAGAACTCTCTCCTGGATCATATATTTGTTTGTTTCTTCTAGAGATAGTAGCCTTAAATGAAATTTCAGTCTTGGGAATAGATTCACTAAATTCGCTGAACTCAGGCAATAAGTTTACCAATCAGTGTATCCCTCGTCACATTTGTCAATGATTTGGTTTCTTCAATAGCATGATCCTTTACTTTGTAGGAGGGAGGAAATGATTTGAGCACTTTGTCCACAATTTCTTCCTCATCCAGGGTACCACTGACACATCTATTACCCATCACTATTTCATTTACTCTTTGCATAAAAGAAGAAATATTTTCATCTTAACCCATCTTCAAGTTTTCATACTTGTCTTTCAAACTCTGTAGTTGAGCCATCTTCACATGCACATCTTCTTCATACAAATTTTCTAGCTTTGTCCACATCTCATGAGTTGTATTTAGACCTATCACATTTTTCATTTCTAAATCTATTAGAGCACTCAATAAAGCTTCCATATCCCTCACATTATTCTCATCTTCTTTAATCTCATTAGTAGTGGAAGGGTCATTCAAAGGAATAACATGTGTATTCTTTGTAATCTTCCATAAGGGTTCACCAATACACCTCAAATGACACTCCATCCTAGTTTTCCACAGTGAGTAGTTTGTTCCAGCAAATCTAGGACTATCCTTCTTGTATGATGACATCTCAGATCGCCTCAAGATTTTAAAATTCTTCAAAGGAACCTGCTCTAATACCAATTATTGGGAAAACAAGGACAAATAACTGAGAGGGGGGTGAATCAGTTGTCACAAAATATTTAAACTTTTTAAACTTTACTTAACTTAATCTCATATTTGATGAATAATAAACCATGAACAATCAACACATCGGAAACAAAAAGAACAATATTTTTGCGTGGAAACCCTGTTAGGGGAAAAACCACAATGGAGGTTAGTCCACAATATTATACCTTGTTAAAAGTATAAGAATAATAATGGGAATGCACATGCATTTTGGCACACTTCCTAGAGCTCACTGCTCAAATACAAAAGAGGACTCACTGTCCAAAGAAAGGTTTGGATTAAAACCATCCAAGTTGTGAATTGAGAAAATAACTTCTACACAAGCCTAAAATTATAGTTCTAGTTAAGCATTGAAAAACCTTCTTCACACTTTGCTCAAACTTCTTCTTACTTCACTCAACCTTCTTCACACTCTACTTTTCAATCAAATTATATTCACACATACACACATAGGATCACACCGAGCACTTCGAGCACACCTTACAATGATAAAATAATCACTCTTATATATCTACAACATGAAATTACATCAACAACTTTGTTGGCCAAAAATATAAAACATATTTTGAAAGTCATCCCAAATTTACAAATAAATTTTCAATGCGAATCTACCAAGGTCAGCCAAAACATAGTGGAGACCAAAATTACCAACTCCAACACAAAAAGACTTCAATTAATTTTTCCTTGAATATCCACAACATGCTATCACCATCATGTTAGCCAAGAACATGAAAAAATGAAAATACAGAGAAAAATATTCAACCACAAGCACACCAATCAATGTGGATGTACCACAAAGATAAAGAATGATATAGAGGCATCCAAAAACAAAAATAACTAATAGAGAAACATCCTCACCAATAGAAATTACCAAAATCACATAAAATTCACTCAGGAACACTAACATAACCCAAAAAAATACTGTCAGAACACAATTGTTCATAGCACGATCAAAACTTCACGTGGACCTCGAAAACTTACGGTAGATGAACTAGATACTATAAGAAACAAACCCTTTAGTCCACAACAATTGATCTTCAACATACATAACAAGAAACCTTCATGACCTTCACTATTCCACTGGGAACCTAAAACTCTTCTTTTAACAATTTTCTTAATATCCTTGACATATACAACCTTCAATTCAATAATGCTAATAGTGTTGACATCAATGAAAACCACATATCAACAACACATCCACAACATCCAACATATCCAAAATTGCTTCTCCACCCCATATTACCCCCAAGATAATGACCAAGCTGAGGCTATGAATAAAACCATTCTAAAAATTCTAAAGAAAGCAGTCAACAAAGTTGGTCGTGACTGGTACCTACAACTAAATATTGCCTTATGGGCCTACCAAACAAGCATCCACACACCTATAGGTGTAACCCCTTTCTCCCTAGTCTATAGATTAGAAGCCATCCTTCCCATTGAGATCGAGCTCCCATCCTTAAGAATATCATTGCAAAATCTCTTTACTGATGAAGAATATCGGGTGTCATGGTTGAATGAGCTAGAACTACTAGATGAGTAGTGCATGGATGCTTTGAATTGTCTACAAATGTACCAAAACCATCTCAAAAGGACCTATAATAAGAAGATCAAGAGTCAGACCTTTCAAGTTGGAGAGCTCGTGTTGAAAGAGAATAATAAGTCATATGTGCCAAATCTAGACAACAAGGAGAAGTTTGAACCCAACTAGTTGGGACTCTTCATCATCATGACAAGTTATAAATCAAGAGCATATCAGCTATCTACACCTAAAGGAAATCCTTTGTAGGAGCCTATCAATAGCTCCCATCTCAAAAAAAATTATGCCTAAACTTACAAGGTATAAATCTAAAAAAATAAAAAAGATCAAAAACATAAAAAATCCAAAAAATCATAAAAAGGATTGAAAACAGTAAAGAGAAAAATTGTCCTCTAGTGAAAACCACTTCGGTGGTGCTTTGAGAAAGTACCTTGGTGAAAACCTAGCAATCAAGTGCCTTGTGTAAATAAAGAACTTTCCATCCAACAATGATTCTTCGGCTTGTTCTACATCACCTTCTATCACTTTCTATTGCATTCACCCATCAGACTTTATTGATCCATTTGACACCCATCTGCGTTTGCATCATAGCTTAATCTTGTGTTTGTATAGTCATTCCTCCTAGTACTACTTGGCACATTCTTAAGGTTTGTTTGTCTTGCCTAAATTATAGTAGTCTATCGCACCACAGTGGGGAAATTTTTGTATACCTACATTGGATCAGATTCATGTATATTCTTAAAATCTTCCTTAAAATTAGAAAATCCAAAAGCATTCAAAAAATAAAAAAATCCAAAAATATTCAGAAAATCAGAAAATCCAAAATTATTTAGAAAATCGAAAAAACATTTAGAAAATTAGAAAATCAAAAATCAAAATCCAAAAATTCAAAAACATTTACAAAATCAGAAAATCCAAAAACATTCAGAAAATAAGAAAAATCTAAAAACATTCATAAAATCAAGAAAAACCCCAAAACATCTAAAACATGTCAAAAAATCCAAAAATAGGTCAAAAATAGAAAAAGTAAAAGAAAATGGAGTCATGTCAAACTACGGTTCTTTGAGCTTTGAATGAAGGCAAGGCCATCATTGATGTTCCCCTGAGATGCATTAGGTCATTCCTTTAGAGTCTATCACAATAAACTAACAATCCATTTGTTTGTTTCTCATCAATAAATGAGTATGTGTCAGTCAAACTAAGTGGTCTTTGTGTATATAATGTTTTCAAGACTAATCTTTGATCATCCCTTGAGCCCCCTAGGATAGGTCTTTAGGTTAGGTTCTTGGTCAAAATCTCATAAAACACAAAAACATAAAAAAAATTGAAAATCAAAACATTTGTAAAACATCTCAAAACATTTTTAAATACCAAAAACCTTCAAAAAATCCAAAATCATCCATCCCACTTCAATAATCACTCGCAATAAAAATTCACTCATAATAAATGGTTGTCATCTTCAACCTTTGGCAACACAATTGGAAACAAGTCTGGAAAATTAAAAGTGAAAACTCAAACATCAAAGGCTCAAGACTAGGTCAATAGGTAAACAAGTTGGTTAACTCTTGGTATCAATAGCTCATCATCCTGTTAGTCTCAAAATCATTTGATAACATCATGTCCTACGATGCATACTTCCTACAATAGACATCAACATAAGACCTCATTGTAGTTTAGTCTTGGCTAGAGGTATGAAGAACATTGGCTTGTTTGTTCACTTGATCTTTTTCTTTTGATTTATCTTATTGTGCCTATTCCCATGACCTCTCGAGGATGTCTATCTAAAAATATTTAGAGAGAAAGGAATGGGACATCAATCATTATCTTTTTTCTACTATGCTTGTTGGATATTCTTTTAATATAACTTGGTCATGCTTACTTTGTTTGGCTTGTAGGGAGGGAATTTCAGATGTCTTGTTGACTATTACATGGGAAGGTTTTTCCTTCCTATGTTTTGGTCTGAGATGTTTGAAATGTCTGAAGTACATTCTAGTAAGGTTTTCGTATGCCAAGTGTGAACAAGGATACTCCTATTTGATTGTCGAGTTAAAGTCGACCTCACTAGGTACAACACCATCCTGGTTTTCTATACCTTGATGCATCGCATTTATGTGTGTGATCAAATAGAAGGAAAGTTATTTTCTTTATATCCCCAATCCCTAGATAAGAAACACATCATCATCATTCATCATCATATCTAATAAATTCTTGACAACTCATAGACTTGTTGGACTTTTGGGTATGTGTAGGATCATCATGGAAAAAATAGGCCTTTAAGTTGCAAAAATTAAAAATTAAAAGAGTTAGGCAGCTTGGCCGGTAAAAATTTGAATAAAGTTATCATATTATTTCCAAAAATATGTAGGAATAGAGATTTTATCCAAATTAAATGTGGTTTCTAAACTACTAGGTTTATTTTATAAAAAAAAATATATATCTATTTAATTTGAAAATTTGAAATTCCCGATTAGTAGTACTTGAATTTAAAAGAAAAAGTAAGAGTAAAAGTTAATAAAATGCATTACCTAACCACAATAAAAATGATAATATTTTTTTATAATATTTTAAATATATAAGTAGGGACTCATGTCTTGATGTGATGCATATTTTTTTTTTGTAATTTTTTTTTTCCAAGTAAATAATTAATTATAATTTTTATTACAAATTTTAGAAAATATAAAAACTTGTATGTCACGACCACTTTAACTTGGTCAAAACTTCATAAAATTCATTTTTAATTCTATAGTATGTGAAGCATGGAATGTGATGCATGTTTGGGATTCAAAAAATGTGATACCGTTTGAAAGCTATACATGTTTTTCGATTAGCCTATCAATCAGGACTTTAGTCGTAATTTAAATAGAAAATGAATAATATTAATTTATTAAATTCAAGTAAAGCATAATTTATATTGGGTGGTGAGAATCTCCTTTATTAACATTAGAAATTAATACTTGGCTCATATTGTATAATCACACTAGAAACCAACAATGGAAGATTAAGAGTCTCAACTAAGAATTCCACCTTATAAATCACATTCATACTAGAAGCCAACAATTAAAGACCAAATTTCATAAATAGAGTTCATGTGTTATATATCATGCCTTTGAGGGGTCCACAAGTACCATGAGCCTATTGAAATCCTTCTCCATCTAAATGCATCCATTCCAAGACCATTGGGAGGTGGGTATCCCAAGTTCCTTAATTTATTGTAGGAATTTAATCAAGAGTAGGACATTGTGACTTTGGCATGTAAATTTAAATCTAAATGCACATCCAAAAAAATCCAAATTCATAACTAAATTTAATTGAAAAAGTGGGCCATCTATGGCCTTCTATAAACTTCTCAAAGATGTCATTCCCATAAATGATAAATTAAAAGTTAAGTTTTGACCTACACCAAAATGACATGAAATTATCTTTCTAAGATGTCGTATTTGCATAAATCCCCTCAAAATTGTTTTAATTTTAAACACTCAAAAAAATACATATATATGAATATATGGTTCATTTATAAATTCTTGGAATATATCAATCCATCACAATTAAATTCTTAGACATCATGCATAATATTTTTTATGTATTCACAAAGCCACCTAGGGTCTCATAAAACTTGAGTAGGTGAATACCAATATGCATATCTAATGGTGGGGTAAATGGAGGGGGATTAGGAGTAAGTTCATATATATATATATATATATATATATATTAGTTATTTTTCAATCCAATATATTGGTTGGAGAGGTTGCATTTGAATAGAAGGAGTGAAGATAAGGTCTAGTAAAATATGACTCAACATCTTCTCTATTCTTAGGATTTTGGAGTTTATCAAAATATCCTTTGTCGATCTCAACCAATATTTGCTTCAACTTTCAAATCATCCACACAATCCTCCTTGAAATATACAATATGTGAAACATAATTATGAGGAAGATACAAATAATCCTTGGCATAGCTTTTTGTATCAAAGGATAATATTGTTCTATAATTTTTAAGTATTTCCAATTTTGAAATCTAAATACAATCAATAATCTATTTAATCAAACAATAATTGTAATTTTAAGGAAAACATAAATTACTTGAATATTTTTAAGGTCTCTCATTAGATTCTACTTACTCTAACTTAAATTTAAAAAATAACATTAAAATCCAAAAAACAAATTTCAAAGAAATAATAAATTATTACAATATTATTTAAAAATGTAATTGTAATGAACATGTTATAGTAATAAATATTCAAATTTTAATTCTATAAAAATATATAACCAAATGATCCTTAGTTTTCATATATCATTTGTGATGATAATGTTGAATATTATATTTTTTTAGGCCAATCTTTAGGCACTAATTCACCATTGTTAAAATGATCCTTAGTTTATTCATTGTTTTTTTCATGATTATAATTTTTTTCAATTTCTATTAAACCAAACTCAAAATAATGCTATAGATTAAGATTCTTGTCTTTATCTTACATTTGGGTCATCTTTGATTCTAGATTTATTATCATAATTAGAAGTTGTATAAATTGTTAAATTATATATTTCTTAACATATATAAAATGTATGGTTGGATTAGTGAGATATTTATAACAAGTATGCAATATGAAGTCAAACATGATTAGATTTGATTCTTAATAAATTAGTTTTAATGATTCAATTTATAGCTTTATGCAATCTATAAGTTTAAATAGTTTAATGGTATCTAAACTTTATACATATAAAAATATGATAAATGTGTGATTATTTCTCTTTCCAATCTATAATTTTTTGATGTTAATTGAGATTATTCACTCATAATGTAATGATAAAATTCATCCTCATATAAATGATTTTATATTATCTTCCATTAAATTCATCCTCTTTATGAGATTCTTATGGAATATTGATATTCTAATGTGAATTCTTAATTTTAGACATATCTTAACTAGATAAATTTATGTTCAATGAAGGCAATAGAACATTTTTTTCACTTACATAATCCTATTTTGAAGTTCATTTATGTTAATAACTATTAAATTAGATATTTTTATCCCCAATTATTTTCAAATAATTTTACACTAATCTTTGTTTTCTTATTCTTTCTTTCGTTGTTTCATTTAAAATTTGAACCATTTAAGGATGCTATGTTATAGATTATAGTTGTCTTCCAATTCTTTTTAAAATTTTCAACCCTCTCATGGTCTAAATAATTTTACATTCAACAACCATGTGTAAAGTACATTATATACCCAACCTCTTCCCCTATTTAACACACTCATAAACCTTGTTACTAATCTCATTTGAAGAGGTGGAAAAACCAATTTTAGAGGGATCCTCATCCATAGGAGAGAGAAGGAAGACATCAATCTAGGCTCTAGTAGTATTCTAAAAATAGTAGAACTAGAAGCTAGAATCCTAACAATGATAGCCAAGTTGGATAATACACAAGTTTTCCTTTTCAAGGGATTGGGGAACACTTATTGGATGGGTATTATTTCCCCTTCACCACATTTTGATTAGGATTAAGAATTGAAATAATAAAATTCTCAAATTGGTATAAGAAAAAAATAAACCCTTAGTGGAGGGGAGATCATTTTTTTCTCATGTGCAACTCTAATAATAGATTTCTTAAATTACACGAGTAAATGAAAAGGGAAGCTAACAAGTCACATGCATCTAAGATTATTAATACGATAAAAGTTATAGGATAAAAAACATTTATAGTTTCTTTCTAGGATGAAATAAATAATCAAGTAGAAACATTTATATACTTGTGAGGAAATCATCTATATTTTCCTTCCTCTTGTATTTACTTTCTTTATGAGACTTCAAGCCCTTCATGGATAAACCACTTGTAGTAGCTCAATACCTTCCTCAATGGCTTTAAAGGTTAGCCTTCTTACTTTTTAACCAAAAATTTAATAACATTCAATTTTGTGTAATTTATGTCCACTATTATCATTTTAATTCAAAATAATGTAAGAAATTTATATATTTATTTAAAAATTAAAAAATCTTAAAATGATAGTTTTAAATTAATTGAAAACATGGTTGGACCGCTCTAATTTTGTGGAACTATTTCTTAAAAGCTATTTTAGTTGAATTTTATATAATACCCAAAGGAGGCCACATATAGCATTAAGATCTTCCTTGATGTTCTTTAAGCTAGGAGTTTTTTAATTTCATTCATAGGTCTTGAGGTATTTTAAACAACAGTTGTGTTTGGAAAAAGGTATTTGGTACAAACTCGCAAAAAAATTAATGTTATATGTTTATGCTATTAACACATGAAATTTTGGGCCTTAAAATAGCCACATCATCCCCATATTTTAATACAAATGAGACATTGAGGCTTTATGTCACTTATAATAGATTTACAATTAGTTGATATAGCTACATTTAGATCAAACGATATATCTTAATTTCTATCAAATAATAGGGTGTCAATTTCAATAATTAAACAATTCAAAGCACATACGATTTTTCATTTTCTAATAGAGGGAACTATCTTATTATGCCATTAAAATAAAATATAGGTCCCCAATACTTTTCATCTTTATTTTCCATCATTACATTGAACCTTATAAGGGACATCTTCATGCATCTCATTTTCTTCTCTTATTTGTGCCTTCAATAATGACTGGATTGATTTTACATGACTGCCAATGTTAAGTAATGATTCTTTGTGTGCAATCTAGTAATTTAAATTTTAGAACTATTTTAGATTATGTTTTAAATTTAAATTTTATATTTGTTTTAGATTATGTTTTGTGTGCAATCTAGTAATTTGAATGTTTTGAAATTATTAAAAACTATGATAGATGTTGATTTTTTTTTTGTTAATGGTATGAAAATATTATTGATGAGTAGATGAATTATTACAACTATTTTAGATTTGTATTCCCTTTATCTAGATATATTATTTACCAAGGTCACATTTCTCTTTTAGGTGTACATACATATATATAACATGAAAAATGCAGATCATGGTCCACCTCTAGATTATTTATTTGCAAATACCACTAATGAGATTAAAAACTCAAGAGACTCATTAACACAGGGTGCAAACCCAGGGATATATTATGAACCATGCATGTCAATATTATATAGTTTAGAAAAACTAAGAGATTAACTTGAGAGGACTAGTGCATTTTCCCCAGATAGAGTAGTTGGTATTCTTTCTTGCATGCAGGAAGAAGTACATGGTGATGTTCCCCTTAAACAAATACAAGATAGTGTGACCAAAGAAATGATAAAAAACACTTGTTTTCCTTTTTATCAAAATGTACGTAAGGTTAGGGGATACCAGGTCACTAGATGTGTTGATTGTGCTATGGATGAATTGATCTACCCACGATTTCTTGCAGCACATGGTCAATACCCAAACAACGACCAGATTCCATTATATTTATTCAACAATTGTATGCTAAGGTCCATTTGGGCCTCAAAGTCAACTACCTGGACATTCCACCATATGTTGGTCAAGGGCATGGTAGGATTGTCGATAGGCCCACCTATCATTGAGTAGATAGACCAGCCCCAGTGTTTAGGGAATTTTTTTATGAGAGGTCTCCTACTCTCACCCCAGCTCTATCCCCTATAGCAGATGAGGTTGTCATTGCTTCCCAAAAGGAAGAAATTGACACTATAGGTGACATTGCGGCTGCCACCACTAGGATATCTGATGATCATGCAGGTTAGTATTCGATGTCCAAATGTTCTCAATCCACACTATTTTCAGCATAGTGGACCACCATGGATCCTTTTATAATGGTTGTGATCCCTACTCCTACATAGCTTGATGCACTTACAGGATATATGGCACGAAGGACTTTGCATTGTTAGGATGAGGACTTGTTGGAGGCATATGCCCACATTGCATCAGACTATGGGATCGGTATAGAGTGTGTCAAAGATCATTTGGCACATGGATTCCATTCAGTGCCAAGATCCCATCACTCTCAATTGAGCACTAGTGCACATAGGATCCACCTATAGTTCATTCGGTAGTTGCACGGACTATGGGTTTTACTGATATGTTGATTGGTTCTAGTTCATCATTGTCGATGCCATCTCACCTTCATAGTCCTCTACATTCATCATTTCTGGTACGACATGGGAAAGATTAGATGGATGTAGATGTTGAGTTTTTGTAGGGACCATTTGGTGGATATGGTGGAGGCGACTATTTCAGAGGACTTAGGTCATCCGATATCAGATGATGTGCATGTATGTGTGCATGTGCATGTTTCAATTATTTTTTAATTCTTTTTAAATTTTTGTTTTAACAAGATATTCATGTAAGTTGATATATATGTATATATATTGTTATAGGTGGACATACCTCATGTCACTCCTAGCCTTGGTCTAGATCGTGTACATGATTGACATGAGTCTGTGGATGAATCTGCTTCCAGTGGACATTTGAGTTTTAAATTTTTATATATACACATGTGTATGCACATGCAATATTTATGTATGCATAGATCTAGATAGATATTTAAAAATACAAGTTCATTTAAAAATAAATTTCATAAGATTTATTTAATATAAATTATATGTATTTAACACATCATGTACACAATTTTATTTGCAGGGTTCAACATATCTATTAGAGCAAGACTGTTCTCATTCAGATGGTTGTTCAACTAGGAGTTGACATTCATATTGGGCCTTGCACACTAGATTTATGCTCTTTACTACACGTATTTTCTTATATGATGATCTTTAGTATTCGAGATTTGATGATCTCTAACTTTGCTTATATGATATACATACATTTGCTTATTTGTTGATATTTAGTATTTGACATTTGATGATATCTAATTTACATTTTCTTATATGATATGCACATACATTTTCTTATATGATATATGATTTGAATTTTTATGATCGGATGTGTAGATGCCTGAAGAAAATAATTCAAAATCAGAGACAATAACACAGCAGTTACCCTGGGAAAACCCTCCTCTTGAGGGAGAAAAACCCAGCAACAAAGATCTCTCTTATATTGATGCAACAGAAGCAATAATTCACTTTACAATGAGGCCGAACACATGGCCAATAACCAACATCTACTCTAGATGCAATAACAGATGATAATCTACACTTAAAGGGTGTAATCTGCTCTTTGTAAGAATCTGCTTAGAGGAGATTTGCAATCTTTATCTTGAATGGTCGCATTTATTGGTGATAAAGGAACCGTCATTCTTGCCTTAGGACTGCGGAGGCGACTTTTGGGTTAGGGTTCAGGATGCAGCAGTTCTTGATGTCCTGTCTGGTCTGCCTTGAGCTTAACTCCTATGAGACAGCTATATCCATGCGGCATGTAATGCTTTGATGGATCATAGATATTTGCATTTATTATGTTGCGGATCTGAGTAGAGATTCATGCCTGGAATAAAGTCAACGAGTTGAGTATATTCTCACTTAGTTCTCAGGCAAGTTTGCACTTTGACATCAGATATGTCCACCCTGTATAATGCACGGCTGATAGGAAATAACTGAACTCGTCTTCATGGTCGCCATGAACGAAAACAAAAAGAATGTATATATACGAGTGAATGATGGATCCACCTGCCTCAAGATCCTTCAAGTCGGCCTTAATAGATTACGAATAACCTTTTAATAAAGGTCGGTCTCAAATGAATATTAAGATTACATAATTCCTTAAGGATGTCGGCCTAGCAGAATAAATGTCTTCTAATATCCTCTTACAAAGAAGTCGGCCTTAGAAATTAAGTAACCTTTACATGTCGGCCAAATCATAAGACACAAATAATAAGAGGTAAATTGAATAGCCGATGGCTACATTCAATTTAAGACTTTCTCAAGGAATGTGAGCTGGAAGGATCAACCGACGCTGTTATAACATTAACACTCCCTCTCAGCTAGGGAGAGATCTTCCAGCTGAAAATTATCTCCACATGAAGTTCATCTGCTACTGTTGCCTGCAATCAGATATAAAGAGAAATATATCACCTCAATGTGATATCAACCATCACATGGTTAAGTACTAGTGCTCATCACTTGCGTGATGGTGTCACCTCAACGTGACTTTCACCATGGCTCTCGGAGGGTAGAGAGCACAAGTACTGAAAGATCATCAGGACTCTCTCACGTGATGTTTGTCATGGAGTCACGCATGAAAATCCACCATGACTCAGCTCGAGGAGGGTGGAAAGCGAGGGCTCACCTCAGAATTCTTCCATCACGAGAAGAAAGATGCAATAGTAAAGTACAAGTGTTCATCACTTGTGATGTCACCTCGATGACTCTCGGAGGGTGAAACACAAGTACAAGATATGTCATGGGTAGCACACATGACATCCACCATGACTCTCAGAGGGTGGAAACAAGGGCTTTCACCTCAATTTCTTCCGTCATAGAAGAAAATGCATTAACAAGGGATTTCACCTCGAACTTCTCTCACAGAGAAGAACTCATTAAACAAGGCTCACTGATGCTGAGACTCATACTCAGTCAAGGCTGGATTCTCCACCATACCAAGCTTGTCTCGAAAGTATACAAACTTTGTCCTGGCGAGAGGCTTGGTGAGAATATCTACCGTCTGCTCATCAGTGCTAATGTACCTCAACTGTACAGCCTTCCGCAGTACCATATCTCTAATATAGTGATACTTGATCTCAACATGCTTGGTTTTGTCATGAAACACAGGATTGACAGAAAGCTTCACACAACTCTGATTATCACAATGAATAATGGTGGGCTCCATTGATTGTCCAAACAATCCTGCAAGGAGCTTACGAAGCCACACTGCTTCTCGAGTTGCCATGCAAGCTGCAATATCTTTCGGCCTGGCGTACTCAATGCTATAGAAATTTGCTTCACTGCACGAGGAAATCTGCCATGAGAACCTAAAGCTGAAGCAACGGCCAGGAGAGTGCTCTTAGATACAATGACACAACTTGCCCAATCGAAATTAGTGAAACCAAGTAACTCCAAGTCTGCATCTGAAGTATACTTCAGCCTTATCAATGTGCGGCAAGTATCACCGAGGGATATGTTTAGCTGCAACAAGATGTATCGTCACCGGGATCGCACATAGGCGGCTGAAGTGCACTCTTTGCATAGTAAATACTCGGGTCTAGTGTTAACTGGGTACATCAAGGATCAATTAATTTTATGCGTACAGCATTAGGATCCACCAAATCTGAACTAGCTGCGGCAGTTGCATCTTCTTGGGCTCGGCCCGAGGCTCCCTCTAAATCTTCAGGCACTTGCATCAACCTTCTGACCTCTTCGTCCAAGATTGACTGCAACACTTTGACTTAGATAAATGTTTTCCAGTGCACACCTTGGTACTGAAGAGAGTTCAGAATAGTCCTCATCGACCTCATCTCAGATCTCACTATTCTGAATAGGTTTGCGGAGCTACCAATGGCAAATCCAGAAGGCAATCTTGAGCAAATCTAATCTCAGCAACTGAAGGGATCCTCTAAGGGTTTAGCACAACAATCTTCACTTCTTCTCAGTGAGTTACAAGACTCCCTCTTGATCCTTGCTCCAAAGATTGCAAAGAAGACTTCTGGAAGTGAGCTCCCTCTGACCATCAGCTCAGTCCCAAGGCTGCTTGATTATTTCTTTGGTTGGCATGGCTTTCTCACAAGATGCCTCAAGCTTTTCATCATTAAGCAATTTCTCATCACCTTCTTGCTCCTACAAGCATTTTAGAGAGAGATTACTTAACAGTTTGTAATTACCCAATGAAATAACAAGACTGGAATCATACAAGATTTACAATCACAGGTTATAATATGAACACATAAGCTTTTATGCACAATGTTAGAACATGAATATAAATCAATCAAAAGATCAAACTAGAGGGTTAAAGGAACTTATCTCTATAAGATTTGATATGGCTCCTTCGTTCATTCATTTGTTTGCTCCTCTCGAGAGTGTCTATCTCTGCACAATAAAAGAATGATCTGCACAGCTGCAGATTTCTTGAATGCATTAAACGGTTGGCATGTAGAATCAACTCTCCCAAGAGTTCAAGATTCTATCACAACACATGCATTGGAGAAGGGCATCGATGTGATCAACCTATCACAATATTAGGATACCAATCTCTTCTCTTTTATCTCAAAGACATACATGATTAGTCTAGATCAACTCACAATAGATAATTTGAAGTATTCAAAGAATCTTTGACCTAGAAATCACAAATTAAGAGAAGTAACAATCTCCTTATACTAAACACACAATGTCCAAGATACAAACCAAGATACAACAAATAAAGAATACTTGTTTATACTGTAAGATACGCTGATTTTAAGTACTGATGAACATGCATCTTTTACAGTTTGAACACAGGCCCATGATAAAAATAGAAATGTGATTTCAACAAAACACAGAATACTTATCTTCCTTAATATTTTGATGAATGCAATTATTGAACACAGCATGCTGATCTTATGCTCAGATCAATCCACAGCCTTCATGACTTGAACACAGGCTCATGGCACGATTAAATTTGAACAGGGCCCATGACTGCTCAAATTTACAATGCACTCCGTTTCCAACTGCAATTCACTAGGTAATGTAACATGCTTACTAGCAATACCCAAAGTGTTAGAGATAGATCGGATCATCACTCAAAAGACTTTATCAGATCTGCACAACTGAAATTCACATACAGGAATATGAACAAAGAAGGGAACCAAATACTTATCTCTGTTTGATTTCAGCCTTTCGATTTCAACCCTTGGCAGCACAGTCTGACATAGATGAGCTCTTGACTTCCATAATCATGTGCTTTTAGATAACAGATCCCGGAATGTGAGATTATCGTATATAACTCTTAGATCTCAGATTTCTAACAAAATGACTCAAGTAAGCTCATGAAGAGAGCCAAGATGATGCACTCCTTTTGAAAAATTGAAGATGACCAAAGAATGCATCCCGCACATAAGTACTCTACTTGCTCAAGTAGAAGACGTTAGATCTGACTTCGAATTAAATTTCAAGATTTGATCGGATCTTTCC
>VDFB02200175.1:0-19849 GCA_007258455.2 Sequoia sempervirens
ACAACAAGCTTTGTTGGTGCAACAACAAGCGTTGTTGGTGCAACAACAAATGTAGGCATATCAACAAGCCTTGATCGTACAAAAAATATTGCAACAAACTCCCACCAACATACCCAACACTCCACCCATCACTCAAACACCTCAACCACTTCAAAACACATTCACTCCACCTCCTGATCTATAGGGTGATGTGATAACACAAATCAAATTGCTCTCGTAGCAAGTGCTTGATCTCTAATCAGGGAAAATAACAAAGACACCAAGCAACTTGTGCCCCTATCCATTTGATAGGAGCCTTGCAATGGTACCATTCCCAAAGGGGTTAGAAATCCCTAAATATCACATTAGGGAATTCCAAGTACATTGCATGGACGTCGCATATGATGATACATATCTAATGCGGCTATTCCCTTGAAGTTTGGCTGGTCCTGCCATGGAGTGGTTCTCTCACCTTCGTCCTGACATCCAAACATTCCAAGAGATTATAAATGCATTCATAAAAAATTATGGATTCGATATAGGTATGGATGTGAGTCTAGAGGAACTATTTTCTCTTAAACAAGCTAAGGGGGAATCATTCACTCCCTTCTTGCAACAATGGTGATCCAAGGCCCACAGGAGCAAGTGGACCATGCCAAAAGAACAAGTTTGCACCATCATTGCCAATCTTGAGAAAACTTTGGCATTCCATCTTAAGATGCAATGTATCTCCATGTACGACCATTTGATCCCCAATGCACTCAATATTGAATGAGCCCTTATTGCACAAGGGGGGACACCCACATATCTAGAACATCATGACAACCGCCATTCCACCAACTATAACGAAAAACCTCACATGTGGGCGAAGAACAGTAACGTCACTAATGATGGTGTGGTGGATGCCAAGGTCATAATCAGTGCTCCAAAACAAAACACCCAATCATACCAACAACCGTAAGGAAATAATCAAAACAACACCCAAGCTAACGCGGTATCACAACAACCACCCAATAATCAAGTCAACAATATGAACAATCAAGGAGGACCACCTCTGCGAAACAAGTATCCCCCCAAGTGAAAATACACTTCCCTTGGGGAACCAATTGAATTCGTCATGAATTAACTGGTAAATGAGAATCTCATTAAAATTCCCACTTATGAGAATTATCGAGAGCCCTAAGTGAAACCACCATGGTACATTGAAAATCACCTTTGCGATTTTCATAAAATCAAGGGGCACACAACAACCAATTGCATGAGGTTGAAAAATACGATCCAAGACCTCATCGATGACAAGATCATAAACATTGAACAACCAGTTGGAAATTAGGAACTAAAAATATACACAAATTTGATGTCGGATCATAACCAAGGGAACAACCGTAGAAAGACCAAGTATGCTAATTTGAACCATGTGTACAATAATGTTGTTGCATCCCTAGACAAATGGGTCATTTTTGTTAGCATCAAGGGAGCCAAATCTAATTGTGGAGTCACCACACACAGCGACAAAGTTACCATTGTTGGGTCATCACAACCACCTAGGGAATCCACCTCCAATTCAAAATTCATTCCTAGTGGCTACAATGTCTTAGAACAGCTGAAAAGAACCCTCGCTCAGATCTCCATCATGGAGTTACTGAAGATTTCACCTGCACATAGAAAAATCCTTGAGGAAGCATTGGCTTCATCCACTATCTCTGTAGATCTCGATGATGACCAGTTCCAAGTTACGGTCAGAAACATTACCACCCCAAATCTCCTCATATTTTCTGATCAAGACTTCCCCACCCAACCATCTCACAATCATGCACTCCATCTCGAAGTTCTAATCCATAAGAACAAAGTTAAAAGGGTCTTGGTGGATGGGGGTGCAGGTCTAAATATCTGTTTGCTTAAATTAATAAAGAATCTGGGATTTTCTAAGGATGCCATAGAAAAGGGTAAAGGCATAACAATTAGAGCATATGATGATCAAGAAAGAGTATCTCAGGGCACTATTCAACTCCCTATTCAAGTAGGGCCAACCATTATGGAAACCTCATTCTAGGTCCTTGACCTTGATTTTCCTTATAACATCCTCCTGGGGCGTCTATGGATCCATGGGATGCAAGTTGTCACATCAACCTTCCATCAATGTGTCAAATTCCCATATCAAAATAAAGAGGTCACAGTCTATGGTGATCCTGAGCCCTTTTCTTACTACAAGAACCTAGAAGTAAAATATTATGAAATCCCCCAAGTTCCAAAAAATGATGAAGGCCCTTCAACCCCATATGTAGACGCAACTAATTTAGCCTCCAGTTCTGAGACAAAGACACCCGCCATCCCTGATATCTCTGAAATGAAAGTCATTATCCAAGACAATAGGTGTGGGGATTACAAAATGAACAAAAGTGCTTTCGTAGTAGGAGAGTTACCTCAATCTCCTAGGTCTCACGGGCAACCCCAACCAACGGAGATATCATCCCAAACCTTCAAAGTAGACCATGCTAGATTCAAATGTTGGGGGGATCTAAGTCAGGAAGTGGTAGATGAAAAAGACATATCAAGTTTGCTATACCAAGATGAAAGGCCTATGCCTGATCTTCCTATGGATGATAGTAGCAAAGGACTACAAATGATGCTTCATATGGGCTATAATAGAAACAAGAAACTTGGAAAGAATGATAATGGTCTCCTAGTACCACTCATTCCTGAGAAGTGCATGAGAAACCTTGGCCTTAGATGTACCCCTCTAAAGATAATCATACTTGGTAGAGGTGCCCTGGTTAAAATAGTCAAAACTCCCCCTCAGTTATCTGCAACCGCCCTTCAGTTACCCGTATCCACAGGCCGAGTCATAGATAACTTTACCTTTGACATAATTGATGTGTGTAGTAGTAGTGATGAGGAAGATCCCATAACTGATTTACCTATTCTATTCAAGGATTCATCTCTTCTCATCATTAGTACCATGTATTTCAAGTCAAATAACCAAACCCATGAGATAAACTTATTCTATTCCCAACTCATCGATTACAACCAACAAGGACCACCAATTTTAGACACATTCAAAAATGATGAGAGACTCTTGGAATTCATGGGATTATGGGATACTATACCATGTGGAGATCACAAAGCTAGATTCGGCATTGTACTAGACACACATGCCTATTATGGGGAAATGATTGAATCCTTCAGTCGTAAAAGTAAAAATTTGAGAATAATCTCTAGGTCTTTGAGTGAAAACCACACCGTGGCAGTCTCTGACATGAAAATAGTAAAAATAAAGGACGTATTTGATGGTGAAAACATCTTTGAGGCACTGGAGGATGAAGGATTCAATCTTCCCCTTAGTGCCATTCATCAAGAGAAGTCAACAATCTTAGCAGAGAGGTGCAATCTAGTTAACTTGGGATTAGAAGAAACACCACACATAACATTCTATGTGGAATCCCTTTTGACAGAAGAACAAGAACTCTTGGCTGCTTTCCTAAGGGAAAGGAAAGTAAACTTTACATGGACCTATGCAGACATGCCTGGGCTTGATCTAGAAGTTGTGGTCCACCACCTAGCTGTATATCCCGAAGCAAAGCCAATGAGACAAAAGTTAAGGAAGATGCATCCACAAATAGAATTATTGGTCAAAATGGAATAACAAAAACTCCTAGATGCAGGGTTCATACGATCAATCAATTATCCAGAGTGGGTCTCCAATCTTGTACCTATTTCAAAGCCCACTGGGGGCATTCACATCTACATAGACTTCAGAGACCTTAACAAAGCATGTACCAAGGATGACTTTCCTCTCCCAAACATTGACATAATCGTAGATATGACAATAAGACATGAAATGTTATTGCTAATGGACATATTCTCAGGATACAATCAAATCATGATAGCTAAGGAAGACCAACACAAAACTGCTTTCACTTGTCTGTGGGGAACATAATATTGGAACATGATGCCATTTGGATTGAAGAATGCTAGAGCTACCTACCAAAGGGCCATGACACTAATATTTCATGATATGATTCACAAAACTATGGAGGATTACGTGGATGATATATTGGCCAAGTCAAAGAAATTTTGAGATCACATAGTGACGTTGAGTTCCATCTTTGATAGATTGGAAAAGTGCAAGGTCTGACTAAATCCAAAAAAGTGTGTCTTTGGGGTATAATCAGGTAAGCTCCTAGGGTACATTGTATCCATGAGTGGAATCAAGGTAGACCTCGCCAAGGTCAAGGAAATCATTGAAATGGAAGCACCGAAAACATTGAAGCAACTAAGGGGTTTGCAAGGAAGACTCCAGTCCATCTGTCATTTCATAGTGCAACTTGCAGATAAGGCCATCCCATATTCTCATCTACTCCACAAGGGGGTAGCATACAAATGGGATGAGAAGTGTGACTAGGCCTTCAACAAGATTAAGGAGTACTTACTCATACCACCAGTTCTCATGCCACCCATTCCAGGCAAACCCTTAAACTTATACATATCAGTAACAATAGGAGCTATCGACACTCTCTTAGCCTAGCACGATGAAAATGGGAAAGAGAGAGCTATCTATTACATTTTATGAACAATGGTGTGGCATGAACTGAATTACACATCTATTGAGAAAGCTTGCTTGGCAGAACTTGTGTTCATAGTGTAGAAATTTAGACATTACATGCTAGCACATCAAATAAAGCTCATTGCAAAGATAAAATCTCTCAAGTACCTGATTTCTAAAGCCACACTCATAGGGCAGACAAAAAAATGGGTTATGATCCTCATAGAGCATGACATTGCGTATCTAGAACACAAGGCCATTAAAGGATAAGCAATTGCAAACCAGCTACCAGAGGCATTGATATACCATGAGAACCCACTTGTATCAGAGTTCCCTAACGAATCAATCTTCAACCTCAGTGTTGTAGATCATTGGAAAATGTACTTTGATAGATCCTACATACAACACGGATCAGAAGAAGGGATCTTCTTTATCACTTCACAAGGGGATTGCATACCTAAATCATACAAGTTGTCATTTTTGTGCACAAATAATATTGCAGAATATGAGGCTCTTGTCATAGGGTTGAGAATTGTAGTGCAATGGTAGATCATGGCACTCAAAGTCTATGGAGACTCACAAATCATAATCAACTAGGTACATGGTGAGTACCAAACCAAGGATGACAAGTTGACTTCATATAAGAAACTGGTGGAGAGCCTCAAAGAGTCCTTCATTGATATCACATTTGAGCAGCTACCAAGAGAAAATAACAAAGCAACAGACCCTATGGCAACAATTAGATCGCTATTAGATATCCCACGCAATGTCCCAAAGCAAGAATTCCTCATAGAGAAGCTTCTCATACTAGCATTTGAGGTACCAAAATCTGAATTTGTGTGCAAAATAGTTCATCCCGGTGATCCATGGTATCATGATATATACACTTACTTAAGAATAGGAGTCCTCCCAGCATATATAACCTTGAACCTCAAGAGAGCCTTTGTCAAAAAGTCATCCTGTTTCATCATCCTAGGAGATACCCTATACCGTAGAAGCATTGAAGGAACCCTTTTACATTTCCTAAACGCCAAGGAAGCTTTGACTGCTTTAATTGAGGTACACAATGACATTTGTGGTTCACATTTGAGTGGTATGACCTTGGCTAAGAAATTGTTGAGGATTGGGTACTATTGGCCCATAATGGAAAGGGAGGCTCACAATTATGTCAAAAGGTATTTGTAGTGTCAGCATCATGGGGATCTCATCCATGAACCAACTAAGGAGCTCCACCCGATTGTTACACCGTGACCCTTTTCACAATGGGAGCTCGATCTTGTTGGAAAAATTACCCCCACCTCATCCAGTGGGCATAAGTTCATCATCACTACCACTGAATACTTCACAAAGTGGGTGGAAGCCATCCCCATGACCTATATCACAAGAAAGCAGATATCCAAGTTCATCTTGAACTACCTAATTTTTCGCTACGGTGTCCCTCAAGCCATTATCTTAGATAATGGGACACCTTTCAAAAACTAGGATGTTTGTGACCTATGCCAAAAGTTCAAAATTTAACATCACTTTTCCACTTTGTACTATCCCCAAGGAAGCGACCAAGCTAAGGCTATAAATAAGACCATCCTAAAAATCCTCAAGAAAATAGTCAATGACGCTGGTCGTGACTGACACCTACAGTTGAATCCCACCCTATGGGCCTACCAAACAAGAGTCCACACACCAATAGGTGCCACCCCTTTCTCCCTAGTCTACAGATCAGAAGCCATACTGCCTATTGAGATCGAGCTCCCATCCCTGAGAATATCATTGCAGAATCTCATCACAGATGAAGAATACTAGGTATCACGACTAAATGAGCTAGAATTACTAGATGAGCGACTCATGGATGCCTTAAACCATTTGCAAGTCTACCAAAACTGCCTCAAGTGGAGTTACCAGAAGAAGATCAGGAGTCAGACCTTCTAAGTCAGAGAGCTCGTATTGAAGGAAAATCAGAAAAATGTTTCAAATCTAAATAGCAATGGCAAGTTTGAACCCAATTGGTTGGGACCCTTCATCATCACAGCGAGCTACAAGTCAGGGGCATATCAACTATCCATGCCTGAAGGCGAACCTATGCAAGAGCCCATGAAAAAATCCCATCTAAAAAAAATTTTATGCCTAAAATTTCAAGGTATAAAACCAAAAATACAAAATAGTCAAAAAAAGGATTGAAAATAGTAAAGAGAAAAATTGTCCTATAGTGAAAACCACTTCGGAGGCTCTTTGGGCAAGTACCTTGGTGAAAACTTGGCAAACAAGTGCCTTGTGTAAATAAGCACTTTCCATCCACTAGGATATCCATGGAGTGTTCAACATCATCCATCCATCACACTTCCATCATCCATCTATCTCCATTCGTCACCCATATATGTTCGCATCATAGCTTGGTCCTATGTTTGTATCATGATCCCTCCTAGTACTACTTGGCCCATTCTCAAGGTTAGTTTGTCCTACCTTTATCAAAGTAGTCTATTGCATCACATTGGGGGCATGTTCTCATCAGATCATATTTGTGTATATTCTTGAAGTCTTCCCAAAATAAAAAAATCCAAAAACATTCAAAACATGTCAAAATCCAAAAAAAGGTCAAAAAGTCAGTCAAAAAAGTCAAAAACAGTCGTCTTGTCAAACTACAGGTCTCTAATCTCTGAACATAGGCAAGGTTGATCTTTGATCTTCCCCCGAGACACTTAGGTCAGTCCTTTAGGAGTCTGTCATAATAAACTGGCAATCTGTTTATGAATATCTCATCAATAATCGACTCTATGTTAGTCAAACTATGTGGTCTCTGTGTGTATAATGTAGGAAAGGATCATCTGTTGATCAACCCTCGAGGCCCCTAGGATAGGTCTTTAGGTTAGTCTCTTGGTCAAAATCTAAAAAAACCCTAAAAATTTGGAAAATTTGAAAATCAAAACATTTGTAAAATCTTGAAAATGCCAAAAATAGCCTTAAAACATTTCAAAACAACAAAAACATCCAAATATTTGAAAAAAACCATCTGTCCCATCTCACTTTCACTCACAATAAACATCACGCATAATAAATCATCATCATCCTCAACCTTTGGTGAAACAATCAGAAACAAGTCTAGTAGGTTCAAAAAGTGAAAACTCAAACGTCAGGGTCTCAAGTCTAGGTCAATAAGTAAACAGGTTGGTCAATTTTTCATATGAATAGACCATCATCCAATTTGTCCCAAATCATCTGATATCATCGTGTCCTAGGATGCATCCTTCCTACAATGGACATCAACATCAGGCATCACCATAGTTTAGTCTTGGCTAGCGGTATGAAGAACATTAGCTTGTTTGTTTACTTGATCTTTTTCTTGTTGATTTATCTTATTGCACTTATTTTGATGACCTCTTGATGATGTCCAAACAAAAGTATTTAGAGAGAAAGGAATGGGGCAACAGTCATTAACTTTTTATCTAATGTGCTTGCTGGATGTTCTTGTAATATAACCTTGGTCATGCGTGCTTTGTTTGGATGTAGGGTGGGTGTTTTAGGTGTCTTGTTGACCACATAGGAAGGCTTTCCTTTCTATGTTTTGGTTTGAGATGTTTGGAATATTTGAATTGCATTTTAGATATGGTTCTGTATGCCAGGTGTGAATAGGAGTACTCCTATCGAATTGTTGAGACAAAGTCCATCACACTAGGTGCAACACCATCTTGGTTCTTTATACCTTAATGCATTGTGCCTATGTGTGTTATCAAACATTTAAGGTAAACAACCCTTTTAAAATCCCAATTCCTGATAAGAAAATCATCATCATCATCACCATCATCTCTAATAAGGTAGGCTTGTTGGATCTTTTTTTTCAGTCTTCTTTCCATGGTAACGTGGTACCATGACAATTAATTAAAAGAATCACTAATGCATCCATCCTACATCCACAAACCGTCAACATAATGCATATCATATCATATAGGAAACATTGATCATCTCACATGCATTGCATTTCAATCATTGCATAATATAGATTGGTTATTCTAAACATCTCATAAACCATACACTTGCATCCATTGCATAAACATAAAAGTACCATCACATAAGCATCATCGTATCATCCATATATGCATCATCATATTATCTGGATTTGCATCATCACATAAGCATCATCATATCATATCATGTGCATCATCATGTCATCCATATACACATCATATATGAAAAAAGGTACTAAAAAAGAAAAGGAATATGTCATAGGATTATCATTCATTAGGTGCATAATATAGATCTGTTAATCTAAGAATTTTAAAAATCATTTGCATCCATATCATCCATACATCATCATCATCAAAAGTGCATAGAAAAGATACTAAAAATGAAACGCATCCCTCCATCCATGAGCATAATCATACATACATTGCATCACATAATATAGAATCATACATCGCATCATGTATAGAACATTGCATATAGAAAAGTAACTACATCCATCCATCATGCATAAATAAAATAGGACACATCTCATATATCAACTCGATCATATCATATATACCATCAAAATAATACAACTATCATGGTACAAAGAATCAAGATCAAATGTGTGTATCAATCAATGTATACAAATGCCCATGGGGCTATAAAAAATAGATCCTGTGGATCTCAAAAGGAATAATGTCGCTGATCAAAATGTGTGAGCTAGCCCTGATGGCTGCTCCCCTCACCTGCCTGCCTATCAGGCTGGTCCTGCCTCTGCCCTATCTTTTGTGAGAAATATGGTGTCTGAGCTACTTGAGGCACTTCCTAATGATAATGCACTCATTAATACTTGGCATCTCTAATGGCATCTCAGTAAATCCATGTTGGGACTATCCAACCCTGCGTGCTCTCAAGCTGCTGGCATCTCCTAGTCTCCTATGCCAATTGCAGCTCAGTGGCTATCTCTGCTGCATGACCTGATCTCACTCTACTCGGGCCTGATCTCTCTCAACTGTCAATGTAGCAACCTATGCCTGGAGCTGCTAAATAAGTGCATCTCTCTGTTTTGGCTGAGGAGGTGGCAACAGTGGTGGCATTGGCTGATCCCTCTATGGTATTTGGACCCTTTGTTGGTCCCCCACATGTGGCTGCTAATCCCGAGGGGCATCTCTCTGTTGATGCTCGTGCCCCTGATCTCTCTGGTCTCCATGCCTTGGCTGGTGGGGAGATGCTCTACCCCATCCTCCATCTTCATCTCTATCTTCGTCCCCTCCTCGCCCCCATCCTCGCCCCCGCCCTGCTATCTAGCCTCGGGGTCTCCACTGTGGTAAAATTGTCTCAGACACTGTCAATCTGATGGGTGGCTTGAACCAGTCAATGTATGCCTGCGTATTCCCAACATCTACCTACCCTTGATCATATGGCCATGACCTGGTTACCAGCTGTCTAAATGAACCCACTATGTCCTTTGGAGGGATCGTCTGACCCCATGTAGTCTCCCTTGTAGTATGAGCAAATATGGCCATGTACTGGTCATCGGGCCTATCCTGTACATCTCCAAACTGCTTGGCCACTCGATTCGGTAGGTAACACTCAATCATAGTGTGCTCTTTTCCCTGCATAAGTCTGTCCTTCCTCACAAAGAAAAATTGTTGTACATCATTGTACCATGTGAACATCCTGAGCCAAGGCCTCCATGTAAAGACAATCATCTCATCAATCACCCTCCTCTAGTGAGGGATGTTGGCCTATCTTGTGTGTGTGAAAGTAAGGCCACCTTTATAGCACCATACCGCTGGGTCATCTGGCTCCACATCAACCACTATAACCCATGGGTGAAGCACGAAAATGTGCTTCCAAGCTGGGCAAATGTGTAGAAGTGTCACTCTAGCACTGATGGTTTTATTGTCCAAATATGAAAACTCGTGCAAATCATGATAGAGTGAGGCCAACATCACTAGTCCCCATGCAAAGAACTCCCTCATGTGGAGCATCTTCTCCCAAGCCAAACCCCATCTTGGGCTGAAATACTCGCCCTATCGATCTGGAGCTACCAGTCCTGAAATGATAGCAACGACAATCAATCAGAAGGTGGATACCCAACCTCTGTACTGCTCAAGCTTGATCTATCCCTTGGAAAAGATAATCTCATCAAGTCCCATAGTCTTATAGTAGGCATCGGTCTCAACATCCACATCATAAATCACCCTCATGTCATGGATCAACAATCGAAGATTACGCCATACATCCTCCAATGTGACGGTCGCCTCACCTGTGGGAAGATGAAAAGATGACATCTTATCATGTCATCTCTCTACTAGCGTGGTCATCATACCCAAGTGTGTTATGATGGAGGGTGTGTATGCGACATACCATAGCCCGATCGCCCCAAGGTGCTCCTGAAGCAACTCGTGTAATTCAACCAATCTGCTGAGTACTGGGGGTTGATGCTTGCGTGAATGAATAGGCTCCATGTCCTCCTGCACCAGTAAAGCCACGACGTCAAGTTTCATAAAAAAATAGGATCTCATTTGAAGCTTTTGCAACTAAAACAAAGGCATCACTGTTTGCAATTGCATCACTATTTGGCAGCTCCAAACTGTGCTGCTAGAGTCCCTAAATCGCAAACTCCACTGCGGTGGCATTATTTAATTGCGCGTCAATTTGACCTTAAAACCCTAAACTCTTAACTGGCCCACAACGACGCCACTTTCATATGTGGTGCGCTTTGGAGTTTGACACCTAAGTCCCCAACTACAATGCGACGACACCATTTGTATTAGCGACACACTTTAAGGCTGTACAACACTGATTCAACCCTTTTAGGGAGCCAAACTGCACCGCTGGACTTGTTTGACTTTTAAAACCTATTAAATGTGCATGAAGATCAAAAAAATAAGTTGGGTTAGGGTCACATATCGGTGGTCCTATGCCTAGAAGTCATTGGTACACTTGCTATTGGTTGGTGTTTGATCCCACATTCATCTATTTTGCCTAT
Organism: Sequoia sempervirens; assembly: GCA_007258455.2. Classification (NCBI taxonomy): domain Eukaryota; kingdom Viridiplantae; phylum Streptophyta; class Pinopsida; order Cupressales; family Cupressaceae; genus Sequoia; species Sequoia sempervirens. The sequence goes on from VDFB02200175.1 coordinate 11,457, forward strand.
TCTTCCATCTTTCTCTTCTATAAATAGAAGACTGTCATATTAATTTTGGATCCACAATCTTAGGAATTTTCATCCACAACTTGTGCAAAGTTATCATCTTCATGTTTTGAATCAAGTTCATCCATTTTCATAATTTCATAGCTAGGCTATGGATAAATTTCATCAAGGAGCATCAAATCTTCACCATTGATCGTCAAGCTTGCAAGGAATTGGGAAAGGTCCATTTTCCACATAAAAATGACACCAATTCCCCCATGGGATTGAGAGTTTGGATGTTAAAATAGGATTTAATAGCTTTTTTACTTGTGTTCTTCACTTATTTCTTGTTTTCATGTTTCAAGTGGATTTAATGGGGAATGTTGTTTCTAACTTGCATATTGGACTAATAATGTGTTTGTTCTTTGTGTTTGTGCATGTATAGGATCACCATTCACAAGGATATCTTGGTGAAAGAGGATGCAATAATTGATACTAATTTTTGTCCCTCTCCCAATATCTCCCCTACTTGTGAGGATATTATTGATCAATGGTTTTACTCACAACAAATAGGGCAAATAAATTCTTCATAGACAAGACCGCAAAGAGCTTATCCTTCTTTAAAGATATGGAACAAAGACAACCTAAAGAGGAAATTTGCATTAACAGGGAAAATATTGGCTTTCATTCAATCCCAAGTCTCCAATAACCAGGTCATGGTTGTACTAGGGTCGCTCTCGAGTACTGATGTGATATTGCTATTAATCTCAAAGGGACTACTATTTTGAATTAAATATTTTAGGTGTTGGATTCTTAATGAAACATCAAGTTCAAGTATCATGAAATTGAAAGATTTGTTGTAACATTTCATGAACATCACAAATTATTTGCTATCACTTAAGTAGATTTAACATTAAGCATTCAACAATTTTATGGAAAACAAAAGATTTTCAATAAAATTTCATCCATTCATTCAAATTTTGGAACATTTTCAAGAACTTAAACATCTATTCTAAAATAAAGCATAAAAAATCTGAAAATTAAAAGTTTCTCCCAGTTCTTCTCCATGGATGCCCCAAACAATCAATTAAAATAGAGCAAACCATTTTATATTTCACTAGATTGCTTCATAGCTACATATAAAATGGTGCAAGTTTTAAAGAGAGTGGTTTCATTTTTGGACACCTAGTAGGTTCTGTATGCACCCTTAAATGACACAACGTATAGTCTTATTCGGCTGAACTAACAAAACCAGCTACAAAAGATACTGAGATAGGTAGCTATCTAATAAGCTCTGATATTAATCAATGTCTACGTGCATACAAATTTTTACGCAGGAATGGTTCAAAAAATAGGAAAAAAGAACAAAACTTTAAAGTTTATGCTCCACTAACATCCAAAAATTCTGAACTTAAAAATAAAAAAAAGGGACCCTTTGGCCTTTTATAGAACACAAGGCTCAGACATGATAAGAAAAATACATGAGAGGAAATACAAGGGACCAATCTCATCAAGGAACGTGCAATGTAGTGACCAATAGGAGAATTGTAATCAAAGCCAACGAAAGTCAACTCCAATTACATGTTGAAGCTCTTCAGGTGTTGATCTTTAATCTTTGCCAGGATTCTTCCTTGAACCAAACAAATTCGCTCAAATAAAATATAGGAACTTCCCATGATAACAGAGTGATCAGGTGAGAGTATTATTCCTATATTTCAGGTTCCTCGATTTGAACATGCCAGGAATAAATTACCCTTAGAATAAGTAAACTTCTATACTGCATGCTTGAACTCCAATGTCCCAGGATTCTAGTATCTGGCACATCTTTGTAACGAAATCCATTCCAACATGAGCTTTTAAAGTGCATTGTTGAACCTAGTAATGTCATCAGATTTGTCTGAAAATACAATTTGCCTGATTGTCCATACCCAAACTCTGCATCACAATCTACATCTCTTGCAATCACAAATTCCACACATTAAATCCCTTTTAAAGAAAAAAAACATTTATATCATCTCATGTAAATAAAACCATTATTCAAATGTTAATACAAAAAATCCCATAATTAACACACTTTTAAGCATATAATAAATCCTCACATATATACCAAACTATCGAGATCATTAGATAAACTTAAAATTTTAGCATTTTCACTTCACATTACAACCTGGTACCTGGTACCTGGTACCTGGTATTCAACTTTACCCCCAAAATAAGTAAACTTCTATACTACATGCTTGAACTCCAATGTCCCAGGATTCTGGTATCTGGCACATCTTTGTAACGAACTCCATTCCAGCATGAGCTTTTAAAGTGCATTGTTCAACTTGGTAACATCATCAGATTTGTCTGCAAATACAATTTTCCTGACTGTCCATACCCGAACTCTGCATCACAATTTGCATCTCCTGCAATCACAAATTCCACACATTAAATCCCTTTTAAAGAAAAAAAATATTTATATCATCTCATGTAAATAGAACCATTATTCAAATGTTAATACAAAAAATCTCATAATTAACACACTTTTAAGCATATAATAAATCCTCACATATATGCTAGATTACTTTACCCACTTACTTTCCTGGACCTTTGTTATACTAGAACTCCATATTACCGAACTCCATTATACTAGACTCCTTCATACCAGACTGGAGCCTTCCATTCGAACTTGCATTACCTTTCACCTTTTACATGTTTCCGGTACCTAGTATCTAGTGCCCGAAACACTTTCATTATGAAGTATTTTTATTATCAAAGATTCTCTTCTCTCTTTACTTCCTGGTGATCTTTCAATTTTCCAGCTCCTACCATAAGAGTTATATTTTTTCCACTTGGGTCCCCAAGCCTTCTCAGTCTTGGGGCGTGTTGTGAGACCACACAACAACTTGCAACCAATAAAACCAAATTTAAACCAAACTTGAAATTAAATCACCCATTGTAAATTAAAATTTATGCATATTTTAAAACAATAACTCTTACCTTTACCTAGATTCTGGCATAAAGAAGTAAAATTCTACTAGAAATATTCATGTGTGCTCTGATTAATTCTAGTTTTCAGAACTTAGTAAAAATAATCAGTTCATTAACATTGAACTACATAATATAGTAATCCTCCAAAGCCAACCAGGGATAGAGCCTTCTTCCAGCCCTAGTCCATTTCCACGAATGACTGTGTCTATTTCTTTGCTTTCTCCTCCTCTGAAAATCTTCATGTCTTCTACCCTATCTTCACTTTGCATTTTGTTAGACCAAGATATATCACTATTTATATTGCTATTAGAGAGAAAAAGTAAAAAATTGATATTCTGTATGTTGTATAAAATCAGGAAAATTTCCTTTTATAGCTTGTGAATTTTCAACTTGGAGCAAAATACACGCATTTCCCGCTTGATTTTCCTGCTTCTTCTCGTTATCTATGTTTTCCATGTATACAGGGAATGATGATTCATCAATGTCATTTCCTTGTTTGTGATGAAATATCTCTGAATCTTGACTTTCTCGCTTATTTTCCTGCAAAAATGTTAAAATTTTATTTATAATAATTGTAGTTTTCCAACTGTTTTGGTGTATCTGTTAATTTTTTAACATTTCCAATTCCACTAGGGTGAAATGTTTTTCTTGTTAACAATCCCTTTCTTTTAGTAGTTAAAACTTCCTTTGTTAATGAAATTACTTTACTTATAGCCAAACTTACCCTAGTTTAAAAAAAATTCACACTCAAGTTCACCGTGATTAGTTGTATCATGAATTCTACATTTGGTGACTCTTCCAAAAATGAATAAACTCAAAGGATATAATTTCTAGTTAAAGATTTTTTGAAGTTTTTCAACTTCCATAGAGAAAGCCAACTTGCATTCAATTTCTCACTTACAATCTTCTTACCAAACTCAAAACTAGTGTTTCGAAGTATAATTCTCCAATTCCAAGGAATGAGACCTAAAACATTAAAGAGAGGCCCTCCTTATAGCACCAGTTCGTATTGATGACGATTTTATTTGCAGCAAATAGGGCGAATAAATTCTTCACATAGAAGACTGCAAAGAGCCTATCCTTCTCCAAAGATATGAAATAAAGACAACCTAAAGGGGAATTCTGCATTAATAGGGCAAAGATTGGCTTTCGTTCAATCCCAAGTCTTTGATGAGCAGGTCATGGTTGCACTAGGGTCGCTCTTGGGTATTGATGTGATATTGCTTTTAATATCAAAGGGACCACTATTTTGAATTAAATGTTTTAGGTGTTGGATTCTCAATGAAACATCAAGTTCAGGTATCATGAAACTGAAAGATTTGTTGTAACATTTCATGAACATCACAAATTCTTTGCTATCACTTAACTATATTTAGCATTAAGCATTCAACAATTTTATGGAAAACAAAATATTTTCAATAAAATTTCATCCATTCATTCAAATTTTGGAACATTTTCAAGAATTTAAACATCTATTCTAAAATAAATTATAAAAAAACTAAAAATTAAAAGTTTCTCCCAGTTATTCTCCATGGATGCCCCAAAGAATCAATTAAAATAGAGCAAACTGTTTTATACTTCACCAGATTGCTTCACAACTACATATACAATGGTGCAAGCTTTTAAAGAGAGGGGTTTCATTTGTGGACACCAAGTAGGTTATGTATGCACCCTTAAATGACACAACATACAATCTTGTTCGGCTGAACTAACAAAACTAGCTACAAAAGATACTGAGATAGGTAGCTATCTAATAAGTTCTGATATTAATCAATGTCTATGTGCATACAAATTTTTATGCCAAAATGGTTCAAAAAATAGGAAAAAATAACAAAACTTAAAAGTTTATGCTCCTCCAACATCCACAAATTCTGAACTTAAAAATAAAAAAGGGATCCTCTGGCCTTTTATAGAACACAAGGCTTAGACATGATAAGACAAATACATGAGAGGAAATCCAAGGGACCAATCTCATCAAGGCACGTGGAATGTAGTGACCAATAAGAGAATTGTAATCGAAGTCAATGAAAGTCAACTCCAATTACATGTTGAAGCTCTTCGGGTGTTGATCTTTAATCTTCACTAGGATTCTTCCTTGAACCAAAAAAATCTGCTCAAATAAAATATAGAAACTTCCCATGATAACAGAGTGATAGGTGGAAGTATTATTCCTATATTTCAAGTTCCTCGATTTGAACATTCCTAGAATAAATTACCCCCAAAATAAGTACACTTCTATATTGCATGCTTGAACTCCAGGATCCCAGGATTCTAGTATCTGGCACATCTTTATAACAAACTCCATTCCAACATGAGATTTTAAAGTGCATTGTTGAACCTGGTAACATCACCAAACTTGTTTGCAAATAAAATTTTCCTAACCATCCATACCCAAACTTTGCATCACAATTTGCATCTCCTGCAATCACAAATTCCACACATTAAATCCCTTTTAAAGAAAAAAAACATTTATATCATCTCATGTAAATAAAACCATTATTCAAATGTTAATAAAAAAATCCCATAATCAAAATGCTTTTAAGCATATCATAAATCCTCACATATATACCGGATTATCGAGATCATTAGATAAACTTAAAATTTTAGCATTTTCACTTCACAAATTATAACCTGGTACCTTGTATTCAACTTTACCCACTTACTTTCTCAGACCTTAGTTATACCAGAACTCCATATTACCAGACTCCATTATACCAGACTCTTGCATACCGGACTGGAGCCTTCCATTCAAACTTGCATTACCTTTCACCTTTTACATGTTTCCGGTACTTGATATTTGGTGCCTGAAACACTTTAATTACAAAGTATTTTTATTATTAAAGATTCTCTTCTCTTTACTTCTCGGTGATCTTTCAATTTGCTAGCTCCTACAATAAGAGTTATATTTTTTCCACTTGGGTCCCCAAGCCTTCTCAGTCTTGGGGTGTGTTGTGAGACCACACAACAAATATCATGACATAAGAAGATGCAACCATTGATATCCGTTGATAGAGGATTGCCAACAAATAGTAAAATTAGTTGAAATTAAAAAACCACAATTGATCATTTAACCTCCTTCCCATGTTATTAAATGTCAAACTAGGAATTTTCTCATTATAGGACCCCCTCCAAACTAATCTAAACCTCCTGGTCATATCCTAAACTTTGTAAAAAACCTCACTCAAAATAGTCATGAACACAAAATGTGTCAACTCAACTAAATTATCATACGGTTTCTCACACATATAACAACTTTCAAAATAATTAAAAACCAAAGAAAATTCTATCCTCCATTTCATTTCTGCAACCACATCTTCCTTCTGCACCTTGTCTTCCTCAACATAAGGAATATGACCTCATTGAGAAACTTCGTAATACTCCAACTAAAATTTCTCTTTGGGATTTAATTCAAATTTCACCTACCTATCATGGTATGCTCTAAGAGGCTTTGTAGAATGTTTTTGTGCCACCTTTTATTAAACCATTTATGATGTAGCAACCTTTTTAGGTAGTATGAATGCAACAAATTTGGATATTGCATTCCCTCAACATGAATTACCTTATGTTGAAGTCCAAAACCAATATGAGCCTCTAATAATATTCGTTGTCATTAATAAATCTAGGGTTAGATGTACTCTAATTGAAAATGGATCAAGCCCTAATGTTTGTAGCATTGACCTTTTACATAAAATTGGTGTGGATAAGTCTCTCAGAAAACCCAAAAATCTTTGTATTTATGGCTTTGATAATTTTGGTAGGCAACCACTAGGTGCAATAACACTACCCATTAAGGTAGGACTCGTGACTTTACCTACCCTTATCCATGTCATGCCTAAACCTCTATCATATAATCTTCTTGGTAGATCATGGATTCATCCCATGAAGGGATTCCCATCTACTCTTCATTGTGAGATGAAGTATGAATATAATAACAAGGTACAAACAATTAAAGAAAATGCAAAAAGTTATGATTTATAATCCGAACATAAAATTTCCAACTCTCTTATTACTTTTATTCCATATTCAAAAAGTGGAACCATCACCTTCCAATGATAATGATACTATGAATGTACACTTGGATGATGATTGGGGTTCATTAGATTTTACATCTACTTTCATTGGGGAGTATAAAATTTCATCATCAAAGCCTATAGAGTCTAAAACTGTTTTAACACAATCTTGTCATTCCTCTTCTCAAGTTGTAAATAGTTATCATAATATAGATTCATCTTAAAATACATACATTTTGGTGATGATTTGGGTTCATTATATTTTATACCCTCCTTTGTAGGTGGAGGTAAAATATCACAGTCTAAGCCTAAGAAGTCTTGTGTTTTAATTGCATCTTTTTCTACATCAACAATTCCAAAAACATCATCCCATGATGGTGATGGGGGATCTTTAGCTTTCATCCCTCATGCATTGGAAATATCTAACCCTAACATTCAACACCTAAAAAGGATTTGAATTCTTGCAAAGGAATTAATTTTTTTCATAAACATTGAAACAATACTTCTCCTCCTCCATCCGAGTTGGAAAAATATTATGGGATTGGATATATAATTCTTTGTAAAATTAGATATAATGAAAATAAGGAACAAGGAGTTAAGGATCATGTGAATTATAAACTATACCTTGAAAAAAGAGGTTTAGGGTTCCAACCTTATCCTTCATCTACATCTCATCCTCCATCATCTATTATATTTATATCATCTTGTGGTAAGTGAGAAAAAATTTCTTCACAAGCGAAAGGGTTGTATCATATTTCTTATCCTCTATCTAAGACAAACCATATTTTGTTGAGGCTTCTAAAATCCCACTTGATTAATCTTCCTCCTCCAATATGTAAGAAATTTTATAAAAACCACTCTTTTTGTGCATATCATTGAGTGCATGGTTATTCTAACAATGAATGTTATTTTTCAACAAAAATACAAGTTGTTCCACAGATTATGGAGCACTCGAGTGGGAAGTGGAGTTGTTCAGGTAGTTTGAATTCCTCTACTGGAGATGGGGATGAAAAATCTGAATCTAAAGGCGATGATGGTGATTCTTGGTGCACTAGGGTTTTTTGGCCTATTCCCCTTTTGCTGGTTGCTTGTGGGTGTTTCATGTGGTTCATTCTGGGCTCTTTTGGATCTGTTGTTGGTGTCGATGTTGATGAGGCTTCTTTGCATTCTCTTCTCTGGTGTCTTCAATGGATTTCTATAGTATCCCCTACAAGGCTTGTGGGTGGGTTGGTCTTTGGAAGGGCTTTGTTTTTTTTTTCTGATCTTTATTATTCGCCCCTGCTGGGGTTGGGGCCTGTGGTTTTGGACATCTTCTTTGCTCTATCCTTTCCCTAGTTTGAATTGTTTGAGATTGCTCTGAGGTACATGGTTGGGTAAAGGTTCGGGATTTTGGTCCCTCCCTTTTTTGATGTGCTTCTTACTATTTTATTCTTT
>VDFB02200176.1:0-43828 GCA_007258455.2 Sequoia sempervirens
TTTGAGGTGTACGATTCTAGCCACTCGATTGATTAGCAACCTAGCGATCGCTGGGACTTGGCTAGCTATAAAGGGGAGTCCCCTCATTTGTAAGGCATTAGAATTAGATTAGACATTGGAGTAGTGGACATTGAGAGAGCATTAGAGCTAGATAGTGTAGCATTGTAGAGCATGTTTGCATAATTTGGAGAAGAGAGAAAGTTTTCCCTTTGAAAACTTTTGAGGAGATTGTTGTGTAACACATTTTATGATAATAGATCTTTTCATTGATGATGGAATTCGTCTTGTCATGAAATGCTAGCAAGATTTCTTCTTCCTTTCGTATCCAAGTAGCTTAAATTCATGCAAGTAGCTTACGTTGGTGTGTGGTGTTTTATTGAGATAGCTTCGCTTTATTCCATACCACTAAGCGTATTGATGATAGAAATTGCTTTTAATGTGGCTATGGACATTATCTTGAGTTTAACCGGTTGTGATTTATATGCTTATATATCGTCGTTGATGAATTGTATGCATGTTAATTCCATAATTTGAACATCTTCTTTATTTCCTTGAAGATTGCACGATTTTCTGTTGTCGTGAGCTAGGTGAAATCGGTTGGGGAATCTATTGAAACGAAGCTCCACATATCTTGCATTTAGAGTAGCATATAAATTTCTTAGGCCCTTTCCCCTTTTACTTTCCGCACTTTCTGATTAGTTTTAGGAAAGGAACCACATTGCCAAATCATACGCGCAGGAATCCCCTTCAAATCACATACCCGCTGCTAACTGCAAGAAATCTGAACAATTGTGTAAGTCCCCTTGTAAGAACACAGCAATTCACATCAACCAAACTGGGTCTATTCGCACTTAAGGAACCTTGGAGTTGAACATGCGAACTTTCTTGCAATCTTAGCGCATGGAATACTTTGATCAAGAGAGAACGGAGTAGCCCCAAAACTATTTTGTTCTGCTGTTTGGTATGGTCACAAAAACCACATCAACACTTCACTGAGCCCATTTTGAGTATGATTCGCTATACTGACATGGACAAGCCATGCATTGGAGAAATATATGATGGTATAGACTCAATGCTTGAGAAGATCAAGTGCACCATAAATGCAAGAGAGCAAGACCTTGAAGAGACTTTCTTCAAACAAGTGCAAACAATTGTTGAAGAAAGGTAGAACAAAATGACAACTCCATTACACCTTCTTGCCTTTGCATTGACTCCAAAATACTACAGTAGTGAGCTTCTTTCACAGCCAGGAAGGCTTGCTCCATATAGAGATTTAGAAGTGGCAAAAGGGTACAAGGTAGCATTTGTGAGACTCTTCCCTGATCAAGATTTGCGAAGTGTAGTCACAAATGAGTTCATTGATTTTGTGCACTCAAATGGTTTAGATGTTGATGCTCTTCGTGATAGGTTCTTAAAAGATGCTCATAGTTGGTGGTACTTCCATGGACAATACTTCCAACATTTGTAGCCCCTTGCAATCAAAGTTTTATCACAAGTAAGTTTAATAAATTTTCATAATTTGAATTTCATTTATAATTTATAATTTTTTAATTGTTTACTTTGTCTAATGTCTTCATAAGTTGCTAGTTCATCTGCATCTGAGAGGAATTGGAGCACATATTCTTTCATCCACTCAATAAAGTGCAATAAATTGCTCTCAAAAAGAGCAGAGGACTTAGTATATGTGCATTCCAACTTGCGTCTCCTTTCACACAAACAACATGATTACAAGGAAGGGGAGACGAAGTTGTGGGATATAGTGCCAAAGGATACTAACTTGGATGCTTCTACTTCCCACCATATTGCATACGAGGAGTCCGATATCCTATAGGAGCATGGGCACAATACTAGTGCTTGTGGTAGTGCCATTGGCACTACTTGTGGTTTATCTATTCTTCCTACTTCATCTAATGTCAATGTTAACATTGATATGGATGAATCTGATAATTAGAACTTTAAAAGTGTTGTAATATTGAATTTGAAGTTTGAACGATGAATATTTATCATGCATGTTTAAAACATTAAATGTTTTAGCTTTTAAATGATATTCAAGTTTATGGTGGTTTTGTTGTTTATATAATGTTATGTGATGTTCTAATCCTAATTCATGCTTCTAGGCTGCATATATATATATATATATATATATATATATATTATTTTTATACTAACAAACCCAAAACGAACCGAACCCACCCCCCAAAAAATTTAGCCGAACCGGTGAACTGAACCCTCGAACCGGAAACGGAACCGGAACCGGTAACTTAGGTTAATTACATAACACATGACTGGGTGCATATGAGCCGACTTTTACATTTCAAAATTCTGATTCTTACATCTTCATGTCACCTCTATATTCTTATCTACAAGTTTTTGAAACTTAACACAAAACATGTCACAAGCAGACAAAGATGGCCCAGAAAAATATCGCTTAAAGAATCAAAAGTGATGTTGATTTTTGAAAAAAAAGAAAGAGTCACATTCTATGTTGAAAAGTTAGAGAGTGAGGAAATGAAGGAATACGTGTTAAACTTGAAAGCTAAATGACAATCATCACTAGCAAATAGAATGTCGTTGACAAGCTTAGAAAGAAATGAATTACAACTTCAAAGTTTTTCTGAAGAAAAAAGTATGAGATTCATATCAGATGCACTAAATATACAATGGTGAGTTATGACTTTGGATTCCATAGTTAAAGAAATGAAGACAACCAATGACTACAGTGAAAATTTGCTAAGAAAAATAAGTCAACAAACAACTACAAAATAGTTGGCTCAATAAATGATGAATAGCAAAACATTTTGCTGATTGGAATATTGTTGAAAATATTTGCAGAGTATCAATGGAGTGAATTGTGAATTATTGAAGAGGAAAAAATAAATTGTTGCTCAATAGGCCAATTCTAAGACCTGTCAATATAAGAGTTAGCTTAATTTGGTGTTTCCCAAGTTAAACAGTTTAATTATTCATGTAAATTTTGTATAATTGCATGACTATCCAGAATCCAGATCATTCAATGACATAGAGTTAGTCTCAGTTAAACAATCATCACTGCATGCCTATCTGGTTAGTTGAGCTCACGAATATTAATTAGGCAAATTGTGCTATTTTTGGGAGACAACATATTGGCATTTGAGTCTACCAATTACACCTCAGTTCAGCCTCTATCTTTTCATGTTATAAAAAAAGGATGGACATTTAAGTAATTCATGGGGTTATACAGATGTAGGTTATTTGTTAAATATAGTTATCAGTTCTGTATGATAAGTTTGTTCCTTTTTTCTGTGTCAAAACTGGTAGTATTATTCTTTAGAATTTGTGAGCGTGGAAGCCCAAAGGAAAATCTTGGTGAATCAAACAAGTTTATGTCAGAATGTACGTGAATAACTAAAATAAGTCAACAGTTCTATAGGTTGGCATGTTTTTATGCACCTTAGATAATTATGTAATAAATAAATAAAACTATCCTAGGTATTCTAGAGATTTAGTTTGAATTAGTTAACAATTAGAAACTTGAGTTAAATGTTACAATTCAGTCTCATCTAGATTTATTAGTATTAGACCATGTTTGATCAGTTAAGCACAGGTCTTCTGGACTTATAGTAACTCTAATGTGACACAAGGCTAACTCAAATAGCACACTTTTCTTTTCAAGTGCACTCAGTTTGCATTATTCTCTGGTAGAAAGTTTGTTTTTGTAGTATGTTAATTCTTTCAATTTCATTATAAAATTGTGTCCACTGGTATCATAGAATTTTTTTGTTAGGTGATTCAGTTATCCTTTTTTGTGATCTTGTGAATTTTTGAAAGGGCTAAAATTTGACATGGTATCATAGACACCGCTATCAACCATGTACATGAATTTTGGAGCATTTTTGAACTTGCCAATGAATTCAGAGTAGGATGTATAATTGAAAGGACCCTTGCTTGACATGTTGCATACTCTGGAGCTCCAGACCTGACGGTTTTGGCATGGTTGCCATTTGATAATATCTAAAACTGATATGTCCATTTCCAAGGTGTAATTGGGATATTGTGGGCCTCTTATGAAAAAATTAACTCTTTAAGATGTGCTGCTATCTCTTATATTAGCGCTTCATGCTTTGGAAGATTTTTGTTTCCTATACATTTAACCCATTGAAACCAACATAACAGGTGTTAACATAGGTTTATACCTTTTTTTTATTCTTATGTATGGGTATGAGATGTAGAGGTGGACAAGAGATATTGCATGTGAGGGATGCAAATGTGTGCATGAGATATTTATGAAATATACAAGCATAGGAGAAATGTTAAGAGTGTATGTAGCAATTTTAGAAGACAAAAGTAGTGTTAGAGAGATGATTATTTGAAGATGGTTGTGGGTAGCTGGAACCAAATGTAACTGAATGTAGTTGTACTTAAGCATGACTATAGAGGAGATATTTGTTGTAATTTCCTGGTGAACCATGTAGATCCATCCTTGAATGGTGCTTATTGCACTCTGTTAGCTTTGTGAACAACTGGTCTTCAGCTTGTTTTTAGATTCTTCTTTTGTGTTTTAAATTGCTGTGGCATTTTTAAAGCCGGTTTCCATCAGTTCCTGCTCTTCGGTTCTTTCTCTATATATATTGGATAAGTGATAGATTGTTGGATTCTATTTTTGATTTAAGGTTCTCAAGTACCAGCTTCAGTTATTGATTTTCTGTTTACCCATTTACTATTCTTGGGCGCTATTTTTAAAAGAGTGCACCTCATCAAAATGCAAAATAGCTAGATTCAGCCTCCTGAAATAATTTAGTTATATTTAATTATTGAGCAGACATGGCTTACGCTTGGGAAAGATATTCGAAAACCAAAATTTTCATGTGTGAATCCAAAGGTTGAGAATATGTTAATTTTTGAGACACCCCCAACCCCTTTCATTCCTGGGAATCAAAAGACCAAGCCATCTAGTTCACTTAAATAATGTGCAAGACATCTTTCTAGATTCTGGATTTCATGGTTTAGTTTCTTAGCACATTTTTGGTGTTCAAAGTTGTTATAAATTTTTTTATCCAATGATATTTATGTTCCAAATCAATTTTCTGAGATGATGGAATTATCTGGAGTTATGAATAATTATGTGCATCAATACTAACATTTACCGATGTCTTATCCAGGTTCAAGGACTCGTGGATATCTTCAGAGGCCGAGTGGTTGATGTATCTGAGAATTCATTAACCATTGAGGTTTTGCATGTTTTAACCATCACATGCTTTCTATTTCTTTTGTGTTAAAGGATACTTCATTGATGATTGAACCCATGATCTTCAATTTTTGCATGGGATTGGACTTTCAGGTAACTGGTGATCCTGGAAAGATAGTTGCAGTCCAAAGGATTTTCAGCAAATTTGGGATTACAGAACTTGCAAGAACCGGCAAGGTTAGCCATATAATACCTTCTATTATAAATAGGCATTGTTGATGTGTGGAGAAACTGGCTGATGGTGCTTTTCATTTCTACAGATTGCTCTAAAGCGAGAGAAAATGGGGGCAAAAAATCCTTATTGCAGACTATCAGATATATCTTCTATGGAAGCAGAAACTGAAAATCTAGAACAGCATACTGTTACAGAGGGCCTCAAAGTTCCAACATTTAATGTTGATTTATCATCTCGTGTATGTACTGAATTGCTTCTTTCCTCTTCAAACCTTTTTAGCTCCTTTGGTAACATCTTTCAACTTGCTGTCATCCGTAGACCAGTTAAATCTTTCCAATTGACTGTATTTCAGGGTGATGTTTATCCAGTGGAGCCTTATGATGATGATATTTGGCAGAATAAAGTTCTTGATCCACATTGGGGTGTGTTAGAGGATGAAGATGTAAGTTCAGCCATACAACTTTCAAAACAAACCCAAATCCTTTGGGCTCTGAAGTGGCAGAATATAATCAATTTGAGAAGTAATACAAAAAAGAAATACTGCTACATTTAGTGTATTTTTAATGTATTGTGTTGTTGCAAAATTTTTAATTGAAGCAAACTGAAATAATTAATTTTTCCCCAGTGTTGATATGGACTAGGGTATTGAACCTTGCTCATATATTATCTCATGCTTCTGAATTCTTTTATTATGAAAAGGCACACTGTTCTTAGGTCTCTGTATTTGATGTTGTGGGCTAAAATTATAGCTGCAAAAATACGACACTTTCACCATACTCATTTTTTTATTAAGATAATGACCATTTTTTGAATTTCATGGCTTCACAGTCACTGGCATAGCTTTCTGTAAACAAAATTTTATGTAAGTGAAAGATGATTGCAAGAGCCCAGAGCATTATGTATTCACAAAGATGAATTCTATATTTACGATAAAATAGGGGTTCATTGTTTGGAAATTCATCATATGAGCATATATATTATTGTACAAGAATTGCATGATACTTTGTTCTGGTATTTCAGAAACTGCCAGGAACAGATCCGCAATAGCTAAAAGCTAATATTCATTACAGAATGTAGACCGTACCATTTTATTTACTTTATTATAGAACTTGTAGATTGCTAGTAATGCGCATGCTTATGTGGCAGGAGAAGAACAAAACAAAATTTTCAGTCTGAGTTACAATCTGATACATGTAGTTGACTTTGATCTGAATCCAAACAACAAAACAGCATAGTTTATGCTTGAACTATGCTAGGATTAATATGACTATCTGCTATCTGTAAACAGGATTTTAAAGGGTTGTTCATAAATCCTGTTTGAATACTACTGTGGGAAACTGTGAGAATATTGTGACCATAGTAGCTAGAATCTTTTAGGATTTTCTGAAACATGTGAGTCCTAGTTGAATTTATTGTGTGAAGTGAAAATGGTTTTGTGAGCTAGTGATTCAAAGCATTCAGAGTGTAAGAGCAATATTGTATCAACCAAAAATATTTTATTTCATATGTGTTTCATTTTGTAGGTTTCCAAATAATGTTCTAGTCTTCATACTCTTACCATAGAAGCTATTCTTACTGTAGAGGCATTTCTTGTTCTAGTCACCATTTTAGCACATCAAAGTTCCAGACAACAGATATTACTATGCAGCACCACAAATTGATTTTGGAGCTTCTATTTGATATTGAGCCCAAAATGGTTTGATTATGCATTGATGCAATGCAATTTCTCAAACTAGCCGTTGATGAATGATATGACTTGCCAAATTCCTTTTCAAGGAAGACCTAGTTGGGCTATGCAATAAACATACAAGCTAGGCACCAACATTTGAATACTTATCCAAGCTAATTGGTCCTAGGAAGGTTTGTGAGTAGAATTGCATCAAGTTTCATTGCTTACATCTTACCACATTCATTATTGAAGATTCCTTCTACATGTTTCATCATGCATGGAATGTTGTACCCCCTTGCTAGTCAGCACATAACATCCTAATTGCTTGCACTCACTATACAAACATCATTCATTTTAAAAGGAAGGTAATTAGCTTAGCGCTAGCTTTGGGAAGTGAAATTTCAATAATAGATTGAAGATAGTTAATTGCAAAGGAATTGATAGAATTTTGTAGTAGATTGAAGAATGTTGTATCACAAATAAACTGAAAGATTGCAATTCACACACTTATTTTTCCCCTGATTTATTGAAGGCTGAGGCCTCATGTTCTAAGCATTTGTTGAATATAATTTTGATTGTGGACCAATAATATTGTTACTCTATTTATTTATTGTGTCATCAAGTTCCATTGTGAGGGTGTCTTTGGTTGTATGGCTGGATAATCCTTAATTGGACCCTCCGGCCATTAATTGTCAACTTATTATCAAAAGTTCACTTTTTAGATCTAGGGCAAAGCTAACCACCTTATAGAATAAATGATGCTTATATGGTCAATTCAGGCAATTACAATCATTAATTGGACCCTCATTCCATGATTGCATCAGATGATATTATAGTGTGGTTTCGAATCTTGAGCAGGGACATCAGTTGGTATAATAACATTAAATGGTATGTCCCCTTTTCTAGGCAAAGTTAATCAGAAAACCCTTAGCCAATTATTTTATTTTCCCATAGGTTAATGAGGTGGTAGAAGGCAACTAATTTAATAATTTAACTTAAATTCAAAAAGCATCTTTATGATTTATTTATAAAAAGACAACTTATGTTTTATTATTAAAAATGTTGTTTTAAAAAATCTCATGCCCCACCCACGAAAGACAAGAGATCACAGCCTTTATAAGATTGCAGGCAGTAATTAAAGAAGACTAATACCGCCGCTAGACTAATAAAAGGGTCAATTAATATTAAAGAAAGAAATGACATCGGGTGGCGATTTGTCAAGGCATAATTAAACAATAAAAAAGAAAAAGTTTAAGACAACAGTGGGTTTGAAAGGATGTGTCCATTACTAAGGGAAGGATGTTAGAGGAAAGAGGTGACTCTTCCCCACCACAAGATATAAAAGGAGGAACATTTCATATGGAAGAGGCATCAAGTGATGGATGGAAATCTGATCTGGATAAAGAGGCAGTAAGAAATTAGAATTATGAAGCAATGATAATTTGTCTTATAAGGTAGTAAGATACAGCAAATTTAATATTTCTGCAGTAGTTGGTATGCCACATATCTAAATCCAATATTTATTAGTTTGTGAATTTAGTAAAGAACATATTTATTTATTTAATTAACTAGCTAGTTCATCAAGAATCTTAGGATTAGCAATTATTCATTTGATTTTCATAAAGCAATCATATTAGGAATTGGCAAGGAAACATAATAGGGAGATGCAGGAGTACGGGTTCCTTCAATTGAGTAGACCACCCATTGAGTTGGATTGCTTGTGGGCCAAGCGGTTGGATTGACTTGGTTGGTTGTTCGGTGCCCTTGGGTTTAGTTGTGGAGGATAGTCTCCTGGAGCCTTATTGTGCTTTCCCCCTCAAGTTCCTAATATGGTTGCCTATAGTGTGCATGTTTTTGATTAGATTAGCAAGGAAGGGCCTTGATCCCATACAACAACTTAACAAAGCAGAAACAACTCAGAGAAACAGGCTGGCAAACAACAACTAGTCAAACAACAAAACAACAACCACAACTAAAACAAGCAAACTATAAAGGATCAAGAATGGGAACGCAGGCCTCTTATCTGAATCAAAAACAAAGGTAACAGTCTTAATATAAACATACCACCATATAATATCTATATCATAATAAAAAGTCTTAATAAAACTATTTCAACCAGTAGCCATCCCACCAAAAAGCCAAAAAACCACAGAGCCGGAAGTCATTATTTCGTAGTGGCAATCAATTCCTACTTATCCCCAATATCGAAAATGAACTCCCTCTAGTTGATATCCCCAACAATAGCAACATCTTTCTCTTCCACTTGCTTCCCTTTCTTCTTGAGTTGTTTCTTAATTTTAGTTTGTCCTGACACAGTACCCACCATCGCCTGTTTCATGAGGCCATTTGTGACCTTCATCAACGTGCCAATAGCCTTTTCCATATCTTCCATCTTGACCTGCAAGAGATTAATTTGGTTTTGCAAAACATCATTAGAAATATTGTTATTATCCTCCTTTGTGGTGACAACAAAGTTCTTTTCATTCTCACCCATACCTGCCATCTCACCAGCCTCAGTAGTGTTGTGACCTTTTCACACATCACCCCATTTAAAATAGGGACCCCTTTAATTTTTGCTCCATTATGGTCTTTTGGCTTTGGTTTTGTTTCTCTCTCTGTCTCTCTCTTCTACTGTCTGTCTTTCCAGGGTATGCCCGCCTTTGAGCTTAAACATGAAATTTTGGCCAAGTCTAAGAATTAGGGTTTTGAACTTTCCAGCCAATTTGAAGTCAAATGGAGTAAGTAACTTGGAATCTGAGGCTAACATTGTTGTCAGCATGCTTCCAGCAGGTTCTCAGCTAAATTTCATCGAATTCTGACAACTTACTATTTTTATGCCTCAATTGGGACGTTTTCTCAGCACTTTTGAAATTCCAACTGCTACACTGCATCCAAAACATGTCAAGCTGCTCGTCTGCAAATTTGAGCCAGATCAGACAACTTTCTATTTTTAGTAGGTACAGCTTTCGGAGCTGATTTTAGGGTTTATATGCAAAGTCTTTCAGATGCATGTCTGAAGATTCTTTGTGGGTTTTTCGAGACCTTCACAGTGATATAGCATGCAAAACGAGATGATGACTTTCAATGATTCAGGCTTTAGTGGCTATTTTTAGGGTTTGCATGCGAGATTTCTCAGCGCATGTTTGCATAATCTTTTTGGGTTTTCCGAGAGCTTCGCAACGAGGTAACATGCAAGCAAAGTTGATCGCTTTTCCGGGACTTGCTATTTTTAGCCAGTGCTCGCATGTTGATCATTTTTCTGCGTTTTTTTGGGTTTTTCAAGATCTCTCGGGCAGTGTGACATGCAAACTCATCCGACGGCTGCTTGGTCACTTTTTCAACCACTTACTATTTTTAGCAGGTTCACTCCGACGGTTGCCCAACACTTCAGAATCATGAACCCGATGACATGCAACAGAAATGGGGTCAAACGGAGGTCATTTGAAGCACATGCAAGACGAGTTAGGGTTTCCAGCTTCGGGTCCCAAAATGAGGGGTCAAATGCCAAAATTTTCAAAAACCGGTGTATCCCACTGCGATCAGTATCTTTCAAGCTATCCGCCAGTAAAATTTGAAGGCAATCGGAGCACTTACTATTTATAGTAAGGCGTTCCAGAAATAGGCTATAAATAGTAAGTCAGCATCAAGCGCCAACGTGAACGGGCAAGTCTACCGATGAGGGTCACATTCAAATTTCGAATCAAACGGAGTTGCAGAGGTTCGAAAATCAAGCACTTACTATTTTTAGCAGGCCTGTGCAGAGGAATTAGGGTTTCCTAAAATGTAGGGCGAAACACGACGGTGACACAAAAGCAGCATCCAGTCACAATCCACATCCTTCAGGCAATCAACACGTGAATTTTGAGCTCATTCTGAACAATTACTATTTTTAGTAAGTCGCTAAATATAGCAGGGACATGTAGGCATCAGGCGCCAGCAGCTCAGTCACGTCACGAGGTTCGAAGTAAAGTGAAAATCAAGCCTTTTGGAGCTTGAAATTAGCTTAAAATGCAAAAATTGAGAAACTTTCTAAAAATAGAAAGCTAGGGCAAGCTGAGGGCAATGTGAACAAACCACTTCAAATCAGACGAAAGCTTTGAAATTCATCCAAGTCTGATAAAATGAAAGCTCCACCATCAAAATCGGCCCTAGAAGCTTGAAGAGCCATGAAAAATTCACTAATTCTGGTAAACTTGAAGCTCACACATGCAAATGCGCCGAAGAAAGAGAGGGGCCATGGAAAATTCTTTTAAGTGCTTCAAATTTGAAGTAGACATGGTAAAATGCGCCCTTGAAGCTGAAACCTAATTGGAAAATTTTCTAAGTATCACAAACTTGAAGCTCACACATGCAAATGCGCCCAAGAAAGAGAGGGGCCATGGAAAATTCTTTTAAGTGCTTCAAATTTGAAGTAGACATGGTAAAATGCGCCCTTGAAGCTGAAGCTTGATTGGAAAATTTTCTAAGTATCACAAATTTGAAGCTTGATGCCTTATATGCGCCCAAGAACAAGTTGGAGGATAAAAATTTGTCTAAGGCATTTAAATTTGAAGTAGGCCCCCTTGTATGCACCTTGACTTAATGAGGTGAGTTGAAAAAAAAATCTAAGTGTGGAAAATTTGGAGTAGACCCCCTTGAATGCGCCTTGGACTTAGAGGAGACCTTGAAAATTTCTAAGGCGTGGGAACTAGAAGCTTGCCTAGGTAAATGCGCCCAAGCTTGAGTCAAACTTGAAAATTCTTATAAGGCAATGAAATTAAAAGTCTAAGGGGTCATATGCACCTAAGAAGAAGGGGGAGACTTGGAAATATCCTAAGGCATTCAAACTTGAAGCATGCACCCCTATATGCGCCTTGATCTTGAGGAGGGGTAAGAAAATGCCTAAGGCAATGAAACTTGGAGTAGATACCCTCATTTGCGCCTTGACTTGAAGGGGAGACTAGAAAAAGTTTCTAAGTGTTTTAAATTTGAAGCATGACCCCTTGAATGCGCCCTTGACTTGTGGGGAGTTGGAGAAAAAAAGTCTAAGTATGCAAAACTTGAAGTAGACCCCCTCATTTGCGCCTTGACTTGAAGGGGAGACTAGAGAATATTCTAAGTGTTTTAAAACTTGAAGCTTGCCCCCTTATATGCGCCTTAACATGAAGACAGATGAGTAATTTAGCTAAGTGTTGCAAACTTGAAGCTTGACCCCCTAAATGCGCCCTGGTAACTTGAGATTAGTGGAAAATTTTCTAATTATAAAAAATTGGAAGTAGAGAGGGTGAAATGCGCCTTCACTTGGAGATAGAGTTGGAAAATATTCAAAGTGTTGAAACTGAAAGTAACACCCAACAAATGCGCCTTAGCTAAAAGGGAGGGTGAGTTGAAATATTCTAAGTATTGGAAATTGAAAGTAGAAGCTCCCAAATGCGCCCAGCCTTGAAGACAAGAATATTGAAAATTTCTAAGGCAAATAAACTCAAAGCTTGAAGGGTCATACGTGCCTTGACTTGTAGGAAGAGTTAGGTATTTCTCTAAAGCATCGAAATTGAAAGTTCACTACTCTATATGCGCCTGGACCTTGAGGAGGGTAGGAAATGTTACTAAGGTATTGAAACTGGAAGTTGACACCTCCAAATGCGCCCGAGACAAGAATTGAGTATTGAAGGAATTTCTCTAAGGCAAGGAAATTGGAAGTGCAGAGGGCTAAATGCGCCCAACTTGAGCAAGTGATTGGAAAGTATTCAAGTATGGGAAAATGAAAGTGGAGGGTTAAATGCGCCCAAATGCCAAGAGGTAGCTTGAAAATTTTTAAGCCAAGCTAAAATGGAAGTTCATGCGCCCATGCTAGTGATGTTATTTGAAATTTTTCTAAGGCATAAAATTCCACCTCTAGGGGAAAATACACCTAAGCTTGAAGAAGTGATGACATTTTCTGTGGCATGGATGAATTGGCAGTGGATACGTCAGAATGTGCCGGCTTCATGAGATTGAAGAAGATTTTCAAGGCAGAGCAAAGAAAATTCACCCAGATGTGAAGAATAAGAATAAATTTGATTGACAAATATTTTTCTAAGGTTAAAATATAAAAGAATTAAATGTCCCCCTTCGTAGTGATACACATTAATTTTGCATTTTCTGAGAGGAATTTTCTTCTGGGTACTGGATATCTTCGACAAGGAGATGATTTTGAAATTCTTCACGCCCTGCTGGAGACTTTAAGATGGAGATTTTTCTCGGACGCTTGGTTGATGAAATTTTCTAGAGGAAATAAATTATTTATGAGGCAGATGGGTTGGAAATTTGGCGAAGGCAAAAAGGGGGTTTCATGCTGGTTGGAAAATTTTCTAAGACAAAGTGGAATCAAACAACACCCTCTAAATGCGCCGTCAAGTTGGATAAAGTTTCTAAGGCACAACTTCAAGGTACATAGGAAGCAGAGTACAAGATGGAAATTTGGCTAAGGCATGAGGAATTTGAGGAAGAATTTTCCTAGAGGAAGAATTTTCCTAGAGGAAAAGTGATGAACCCTATCAGATCCGGAGATCACTCATACCTTGGGAGTCAAAGCATGGAGATCAGGTATGTAAGGAGAGTTTATATGATTAAGTGTTCTAATGCTCTTCTCTTTATCTGTTTTGCAGGATGAACGCCAGGGCCAAAGCACGAAGACTTGAAGTGATGAAGCAAATAGTCCAAGATGATAAAATCATGAAGTTGCATGTTGGAAGAAATGGCTAAGTGTTGACCCAGTATGCACCCAGCTCAGAGAGGTAGGTGGCAAGAAAGAAATGCTCGAGTCCAAGACCGGAGAATCCTTCAAGATCAGAATGGAAGAAAAGATGGAAACCCAAGCGTTAATGGTCACCATCAAGTACTTCAAAGTTGAAGAACAACATCAAGGAGGAAAATCATCGTCGAGCAGGAGAAAGAGGTTGCAGGCTTGAAGTTAGATCGAGAATGTTCCCACCATATCCATTCAAGGAGTTGAAGTAGTGGCGACTAGACTTATCCAATTTGCTGTCGGAGAAAGAATAGTGTGAACGCATTTACATATAGGAATCTTCTAGAAGATGGTGGACATTAATGGCGCATTGATTACCCCACTCTTCTTGGTGGCGGTTTTTAGGGTTATGGCTTATGTGGCTCGATCTGAGCCCTTCATTTGATTGTAATCTGGGTTGTCCACTGGACTTGACCAGCTATATAACGGGGCATCCCCCCTCATTTGTACCTCATAGGAGTTAGAATAGTAGAGAAAGAATAGAGAGAGATTGATAGAATAGAAGGTAGCATAGTTTGATAGTTTAGCTTAGACTGAAAAGGAAGGAAAGTCTTCCCTTTGAATACTTTGTAAGAAGTTGTTGTGAACACTTTCATAATAAAAGAGTTTTCGTTGATGGTGATCTCTTCTTTGTTATGAGTAGCTAGTGAGGCTTCTTCGTCCTTCCAATTCACGTAGAATCTTGAAGTAGCTTAGAGTAAAGTAGATTTCATTTCATGCAAATACTTAGTAATTGTGGAATGTGGTGCTCGATTTGAACAAAACTTCGCTTATCCATACCACTAGCGGGCTCGCTGACGGTGGGTTCGCCTTACGTGGTGAACTGGAACATCGTGAAACTTAACTTTGAATATGATTTATATGTTGGCATGCATCTTTGTGATGGTGTCTTCATGCTAGATCGTGATTTGAATACCTTTGATTACTCCTCTGAAGATTGCACCGGTTTTGTGGAAGCTGTCTGAAGCGAGGCAAAGCAAAGCTCGGTTGAAGTCTGCGAGAGTCAATCGCCATGTCCCATGCCTTAGAGTAGATTAGAACTTTCTTATCCCTACACTCATTTAAATTCAGTTCATTTTTGGTTAGTATTAGGAAACTTGCACTTACCTGCCAAATTGAAAGCCCTTAATCTGCTGTCTGCTGCTTGCTGCCGAACAATTGTGTAAGTCCCCTTGAAATACCAACAAAATCACATCGAGCCAACTGAGACTATCCACCGCCTAGAAGGAACCTTGGAGTTGAACGCACGAACTCTCTCACAATCTTAGTGTGCTGGATACTTTGATCAAGAGAGAATAGGGTAGCCGTTGGCAACTTTATTC
Organism: Sequoia sempervirens; assembly: GCA_007258455.2. NCBI lineage: Eukaryota > Viridiplantae > Streptophyta > Pinopsida > Cupressales > Cupressaceae > Sequoia > Sequoia sempervirens. The sequence continues at coordinate 15,157 of VDFB02200176.1, forward strand.
TGTGTTGGTGCGGTCTCGAAAATCACATCAACAAGTAGCATCATCCTTGTCAACATAATCCTCCTCTTCCCTCTTATCATCCTCTTCCTCGAAACCTTCTTCCTCCCCCTCTTGATCACTATAATCCTCTCTATCCAATGAAATGTATTAACTATAGTTTGGGTTTTCCGTTTGATCTCAAGTTTATAAGATGCAATGAAATGTCTTAACTAAACTTCCCAATGTAATGGATCTGCAATGCAGATGAATTCTGATCTTCCAAACGGAAAATACATTAAAGGCTCAGCTACAACAAGCTAACATTTGACAAACATGTAATCTCTATGTGTCATTGTGACAAACATTTAATAGGCATACTACAGTCTGATTGCAACTTCAATATATTATAAATATGATAATGTTGCCTGCAACTCAGAATTAAATAAATGCAAGCACCCTTAAAGAGAAGTGATGATGGCAGCAATTACAATATCTGATTTCACAGAGGATAATGGAATACAAATTTTAATGCAATTCTGTGATAATGCAAATATGTTTAAGGAACTTGGACGGTAGCTACTGACTGCCATGACTTTGTTTCTTATCCAACAATCGACCACCTACAGATAGGGGCTGAATTGGCAACCAGGAATAATCCCATCTCTGCCTTCTTCCTGTGATTCTTGTCTTATTCGATACTCCTTCCTGAATCTGCAAAATGTTGACTCCAATCTAGTTTGTCTGGCTTTGTATTTGATTTCTTTACCTGGTGCGTAGTTATTCTCCAACAACTTCAAATATTATCTCCTTTATCAAGTCGTTTCCTTCAAATATAATATCAATTCCTTAATAGTGCTTAGGTGGTACTTCTAGAAATCGTATTTCTTTACAAGCGCCCAGATTTACCCATTTCCCCAATAACTAAAGTCTTCTTCAAATACTTTCCCTATATTTAATATATTTTTCCTGTTTTTCCCCTTTGATGACTATGAGCCTCCTTAAATATTTAACTTTTCACCCTTAATCGCTACCAGCTGTTATTCGTGCCTTTTTGAAGAGGCAGGTCTCTCGCAAGTTTTTCTTGGAATAATTATATATTAAAATATTATGTCTTTTTCCTTTTATATTTAATAAAATATTATTTAGCGATTTTCTTATGAATATTATAATACTCATTATATTTGTAATTATTATAATATTATTTAATGTTTATATTTTATATTTATTTTATTATCATTTAGTATTTATATTTTTTAATATTTATTATATTATATGCTTCTAAAAATATATTTATTATTTATATTAGATAACTATAGCATTATCTTATGTTTTAGTTTTATATTAATTTATCTTATATACTTCTTATTTTAGTATTTATATAAATTGATTTTATTGATTTATATTTTTATTTTTTAATACGATAATTCTAATTATAATATTGTCTTTAGACAATTATAATAATAATATCAATTGATTAATATTTTATTTATCTTGTTTGTTTATTTGTATTTCAATGTTTGGTTATTTTTATATTTTAATGTTGCAATTCAGGGGACATGACACTTCCCTCTTATCATCCTCTTCCTCGAAACCTTCTTCCTCCCCCTCTTGATCACTATAATCCTCTCTATCCATCCCCTCACTTTCCTCATCAATCATAGCTTCAAACACCTCAATTAATGGGGGCTCCACTTCCCTAGAAGCAATAGATTTCCCTTTATCTTTATACCCCTTCTCGGTAGAAGCAACTTTAGCAAGGCGAGCAGACCTCCTCTCGCCTCTATTAGCCACACACAACCCTTCTTCATTCTCAACCTTCTAATCACCTTCAATATCCTCAGTGATAGTAATTATATTTTCATTTTTTGGTTTCCTTTGCACCAACTTCTTAGTTTTAGAAGGTTGCAACATAAGAGGGGAATGTTTCCTCTTCTCAAGAGTAGTCTTCAATAGTTCCATTTCCATGGATGACTTAGCAGTTTTAGGCTTAGGGCTTTTAAATTTTAAGGCCTCTTTTTTGTTTCCAGAAGCATGGTCTTTTACAGAGGACGGGGGGCTGCAATCAATAGGCTTGATCCTTACAGAGGACTTTCTTGGATTTTGGATAGGGGAAGGGTTAGCATTCTCCACAAGGTTACCAATGTTCATAACCGCATTCCTGGGAGGGATGCCATTGAAGAGCACAAAGATATACTGAGAGGGGGGGGGGGGAGGGGTGAATAGGTATATCTATAAATTTTTATCCTTTACAACCTTTATCAACTTCCAATTCTAACACAAAATCAACTATGCAAGAATATCACAATATGAACAAATTGACACCAATATTTTACGTGGAAATCCTTGCGGGATAAAACCACGGTACAAATAATGTACTTTATGAATTATATATGCTTTTACAATGAATGTAGGCACCAACGTACTTGAATCCTCAAATATGTAGTTTAGTAGGCACCAACCTACAAGGAGCACCAACCTCCAATTTTTCGTAGGCACCAAACTACTGGAGGCTTCAACCCCACTGCCAAGCACCAACTTAGCAAAAATAATAACTTGAATGAATTGTGTTCCACCTTCAATGTTGCTTCTTCAACGGATGATGGACTTTACACTCTTCTTGAAATTATCCTCCTTGAATGATATCAAAATATGTCTTGTTCACAACTTTCCTTTTCACATAAAAAATTTACTTCATGATGATGCCATCTACTTCACCAAATCTGCATTATATTCCACTTGACTTTATCTTTCTTGAATGATGTTTATATAAATCAGTATATGATGAATTTACTTTACAGATCTGCCTCTTATATTCTCCTCATACAAATTTGCACAAACTCCTCTTGGACTGTCTTCAAATTACCTTCACAAGTCACTTCTCTTCATAAATCTGCTCAACATGTAAATATATCTTCACAAAACTCTGCTTCAATCTGCATGTATTTCTCTTTGCTTCTGCATGAACTTTGGAACAAGTTCTTCTTTCAAAACTGTCTTATTTTACTTCAGATGATATTCACTTTATACAATTCTATTTCAGACTACTTCATCTCTTTATCACAAGTAATGTTCAATAAACTCCTTAACAACCACACAGAAAATCTTCAATTAAATCCCATCACATACAGCACGTGGTTTTGATATGATCTTTATTCCACACACACTGCTCTACACCCAATTGTGACTCAAGGATAAAACATTTATTTCACTCACAGCACCCCACACATTTGTGTTTTGATGATATATCGATTGTTCCACACAGCATACACAGCTCCACTTAAGAAATGTATCTCCATTTAATATTTATATATTCTTCATAGGAGATATCCTTTTCCTAGAGACACATCCCTTGAATGTGTTATTACAATATTTAATTGTTGTCTACACTTAGATCGCACCAACTTATTCTGAGTTTTTCCAAATCATCCTTGAAAGAACATGTCACCTTTTGTTCGCATCTGTTCAAGAGACAGAATTAGTTTGTCTTTATTTTTATCCACTTTAATTGTTTATTAAAATATATCTTCAGCTTACGTCCCTTGAATGAAAGCTTCCTTTAATTTGTAAATCGATGTTGAAGATTAACAAAAAGGCGTATTCCTTTAGTTGCACCAATTTCTTTAAAGAAGACGTGTCATTTGGATGCAGCATTTGCCTTTTAGAAACAGACCTCTTTACCAAGCAATTTCCAACTCTTCGAAAAAGGCGTTTAAGATAAGAGAATACGTGTCTTTTCAAGAGACATTCTACTTCATGCCACCCCATAACTCTTTACTAATTGACTTTTTAAGTATGATGTCTTTAATCTTTTGATTTGTGAACTATGATGTCTCATCCTTCATTCACAGCTGCTGATATACAGTAGCGGCTTCTTTGAAATACGTATTATGTGAAGTTAACAAATACGTATTATGCTTTGAATTTGGATGCTGAATTTGAAGTTGTCGGTGTAACGAAGGATCTTCAGATTTGATCATGAATCGTTCTTACTGGAGATTCTTAACTGCCCCGCATTTCTCTACTTTGCTTTCTTTATCAATAGTCAATCTTAAGGGATGTCACTTTGATTAATATCAATAGTAGTTGCTCTTGCAATAGCCTGACAATATCTCCAATGCCTTCTTTACAATAATATACGAATGACTCAATATCTGATCATCCATTAAAATAATTGATTATTGATCATATGCAATCGATCAATAATGAGCAAGTCAAACTCTAAAAGATGACATCTTCATTCCTCCACAAATGGATCACTTCATTGAATCTTAGTCTTTGACCTTTTGTTCATGTACCTTCTTGACATCAATGACGCAAATCTAGCAGCCTCTTATATGCCTTTGACATCAATGACAACATTTCCAACAGCCATGGCCTAACAGAGGAGGGTTTCCATGTGGGTTATTGGCAAGCACATATTTATATAGGGCCATTATGAGACCTTGGTGCCAGGGAGGGGAAGCACCTTTTTCGATGCTTTGTTGCAGGGAAGATAGAAGATAGAAAGAAATATTGATTTTCTCATTGTGCCTAATATGGTTAAGAATTGGAAAATGATAGGCATGCATAGCCATGTATCTTCCCTCAAGCTTGAAGTAATGCATAACAAAGAGGCTTACCATTGCATACTGCGGAGGAAGGTTGAGGCGGGCATACCCATTCTGAAATCTTTGAAGCTGCTCCCCTTTAGCAAAGAACCTGTTCACAAATCTTTGGTATTCCTATTGCTTTTCTTGGCTATCTTCATGCCCTCATTAGCCAGGCCCATAGCCTTTGTAATCAATTGTGTCGTAACTTCAAACTTGATAGCATCGATAGACACATGCCCTCCCCTCCAAGAATTAGTAAATTTTGAGGTCAAGGTCTTGTTATAGCCACACATAGCTTGGAAGAAGGGTGCCAACCCAACATTTTCAAAAAGCATCCATAAATCCACATTTTGTTGCAGGTTGTTGCAATTCACTGACTTTGTCCTCTTCCTAGGGCCACCCATTTTTATAGAATGCAAATTGCTATTACCCTTCTTATTCTTCGAACGCTTCTTTATACACAAACTCAACACCCTAGCACTCATATAGATAGTAGTGTCACCGTTGATCACCAGAAATAAAATGCAACTTGTGTCACCCTTGCTCACCAAAAATAAAATGCAATTTTTGTCAATAGAATTACACAGCTGCCAGAGGATTAATAACACCACGAACAGACCCAGAGGTGTTCAAGTAATGATTATCCGTAACCTCAATACTTACTGTTAAATCAGAATTGGCAAGCCTCTTCTCGAAGAAGTAGCTAGAAAGGACGATAGACACGTGGGATATGACAACCATGCAAGAAAAGACTGTTATATCACAATTTGAAGTGGCGTTTTGATATGAAGGACCCCTAGTAATAACACTTTCATTAATATCGTCATCATTAATCATTTGAACACTAATATTCATGATGTGCTCAAAATTGTCCCCTTTAAAATTGTCTTGGTTACACCAAATTAACAACCATTCTAATGTTACCTTTCATCTCTAAAACAACCCCTGTCACTCGACATAATATTATATGATAAGTCATATTTTTCCTTGATAATGATATCTTTTATCTGATTTGGCAATGATGAGAACTCCCAGTGCATCTAATTTTGATACTTATGAGCTTCATTGGCAACTGCATCAACAGGGCCATTCCCTTCTCTATACACATGTTGAGCTTTATATTGGAGGAAGGTACTTAAAATTTGCTTGCTATCATCCATTATATCCGAGATCTCCAACGGAATAGCAACCCCCCGTTTGAAAATATCAATTATTAATTTAGAGTCACCTTCAATAATAACCTTGGTGAAACCAAGCTCCTTCATTCGTTTTAACCCACCCTAAAAAGCCATAGCTTCAAGAACATTATTAGAACACAATCCTATATTTAAGTTGCCTTGATGATTTCTTATGATACCCCCCACACTAGCTAAACAAGGGTTTCCCTTTGAGCAACCATCAAAATTACATTTAACGCAATCAACCTCAGGAGGTGACTAAACTGTGTTTTTTCTAGTGATATATTTGAGCCAATTGACTTTGGTTAGATCTTGTTTGAGCCCCCATATTTGTTTGATTCTGATCTGTTTATAAGAAGGCATGTTTTTTGAGGAAGCATATAGACTAGCATTAATGTTTTCCTATATCTGGTATTTAATAGCCATGCACAAATCTTTGTTGTTTCTTGTTGACTCTTGAAAGATCCTATTATTTCTTTCCTTCCATAAACCCCATGCAATAAAAGGAGGAACTTGTCTCCATAGATCCACAATTATGTTATGAGAATAAGGATAAACATGTCAGCTATCAAGAAACTGCTTTATAGAGGAAGGAAAAACCCAATCAGTCATAAGCATAGGAAGAAAGTAGGACCAAACCTCTCTGGAGTAGGAACAGTGAAAGAATAGGTGCATTATAGTCTCCAGATCTTCATTACAAAGGCTAGACCTATTCACAAATTGAAAATCCCTTTTGTTAAGATTATCAGTGGTAAGAATGTTCCCATGGACAACAACCCACCAAAAGTAGTCCACTTTAAGAATCAAGTTTCTTATCCAAACATGATTCCAATGAAATTCACTTTGAGGAATCAAAGGTTTTTCCAAAACTTCATCGGCAGACGTCATCGACAGGTGTAACACTCTAACTGATCTACAGTTTAACAAAATGGAAACTAATTACCAGTTTCAGCTGAAATGTAACTAACTAGTTTTCAAGCTAGGGTTTCCTTTGCAATATCGAACGGAAAAGATAAACAAATTGAACTATTACATCTTAATCAATTCATCAACTGACTTTTAGTTTTCAATTTCAGCTGAAAAGAAAACAATTAACTGAATACATATAACCGAAATCACAGTAGATCAATAACTAACTTTTCTTTGCTTTCAAAATGAAAGAGCATTAATTACAGCTATGAAATAACATGCTAAAGTATTAATAACTGAATTTAAGAGAGAGAAAGAGTTATAAGAAAGTACAGTTTGAAGGCTTCCTGCTGGAATGCTTGAGCATTATTTGTCATCAAAGGAAAAAGAAATATCATCAAGGGCTTTTCCGCCCAACCAAAGGCCTATTGGTCTCCCGTGTTTCTTCAATTGAAGAAACTCAACCCTTCTCAAGGGTAATCAATAAAGGATCACATAATACCAACATGCCATTTGAGCCTGGTGTCAAGAACCTATACTACCTGGTCGATCCTTCACTATAGGCTACTCCTTACTAGAAAAATCATTCTGACCAGGGGTATATTTGGTTCTTGATAGCTTCACTATAGGCTACTCCTTACTAGAAAAATCATTCTGACCAGGGGTATATTTGGTTCTTGATAGCTGACAAATGGTTAATCTAGCATCATAACCTTGGCCAAGGATTTTTATCAATAAAGAACACGTATCTTGTGCTGTCAGCACTCTCACCCTTGCTCGACATTATTTCATGAACTTCTGAGTATATACATAAATATCAACTCGTCTCACATTTTGACCCACATTCAGGGTTAATTTGGTTCATTTCATATTCTCAAGGAATAGTATAACAGTTTAATTGATGAAGAAGAGAGTTCTTAGCTTAATTAAATTAAATTATAAGAAAACAAGTCAAATTAAGTAATATATGTCATCGCTCTCCTTTAAAACGCATTTTTGTAATATAAAATGGAATTAAATAAATATGTAAAACATTTGAATATCTTTTTAAATGGCGTGAATTTGAGTTGAGGAGATCCACTTATGTTAAGGCGGCAACCACCACCACCTTGGCCACATTTCTTGAATGAAACGTTCAAGAAGAAGACATGCAAACTCTTCGGGAGTATTTTTAGTTGGTCTTGGTTTTTCTCCTCAAGGACACATCTCTTTCAGAGCTTGAAACCTTATCTTGAGCATTCGCATTCGCATTTCCTCTGGACGGGTATTCTCTGCCAGCGGGGACAATCAATTTATCTTGCTTTCTTTCTCGTATCCATATCTTCCGCAGCTCAAATCCTCTCATTCCTGTTTCTATTTTCTGCTTGCTTGGTATCCTCAATCTGCATTCGCATTTGTTGGTCAAGTTCCTCGTTTTCCACTCCCTTTCTTTCCTCTCTTCCTGTCGGCATTCAATCGGGTGGCATTCTTGGATTAACTTACTGTCGTGCAAATCATGGAAGTTACACCATCTTGTTCGAGCTCCATTAAAGGTGGAAATAATTTGGTTTCTACAGTAAGCCGTCTTGAAACTCATCTGACCATCAAAGAATCTTGGAAGCATTGATGCTTTGTCCTGTTCGTGTGGGGGAAAATTCCAAAGTTATATCGAGCTTCAGACCTATAACTAGGCATGTGAGAAAGAATTTATCTCCTTGTTTACTTGTTATTTATGAATAGCTTAATAAATTGATAGTGGTTTTGCCATGATCTGTAGAGCAAACATTTAATTCTTGCTCCGTGGAAGATATCTTGATATCGATTCTTGGATGATCTCTGTGCCTTTTTGTCGAATTCTTTTTCCCTTTTGGACATAATTTTGTTGTGATGCCGGCCTTGCATCCGCTATGCTCTATGTATTCCTTTCTTCTTCTTTGTAAACTTGAAGCCAACTCTTTACTATGCATTTTAGTTTCAAACCTGGTTGGGATTTTGACCTTTTAAATCTAGTGCCCTGTTGTGAGTTCTTATATTTCTATCAAGAGTTACTGTGTTATGCTTCTCTCTGTATAATTTGAAACACATCATGCTCAGTTGTTTCCAGATCTTGATTCGGGTCTGACCCCTAAGCTCTCCTTATGTCTTTGGAAGAAATTAAATATGCAAACGTCAAGCTAAGAACTCTCTTCATCAATTAAACTGTTATACTATTCCTTGAGAATATGAAATGAACCAAATTAACCCTGAATGTGGGTCAAAATTCGAGACGAGTCGATATTTATGTATATACTCAGAAGTTAATGAAATAATGCCGAGCAAGGGTGAGAGTGCTGACATCACAAGATACGTGTTCTTTATTGATAAAAATCCTTGGCCAAGGTTATGATTCTAGATTAAGCATTTGTCAGCTATCAAGAACTAGATATACCCCTGGTCAGAATGATTTTTCTAGTTAGGAGTAACCTATAGTGAAGGATCGACCAGGTAGTATAGGTTCTTGACACTAGGCCCGAATGGCATGTTGGTATTATGTGATCCTTTATTGATTACCCTTGAGAAGGGTTGAGTTTCTTCAGTTGAAGAAACACGGGAGACCAATAGGTCTTTGGTTGGGCGGAAAAGCCCTTGATGATATTTCTTTTTCCTTTGATGACAAATAATGCTCAAGCATTCCAGCAGGAAGCCTTCAAACTGTACTTTCTTGTAATTGTTTCTCTCTCTTAAATTCAGTTATTAATACTTTAGCATGTTATTTCATAGCTGTAATTAATGCTCTTTCATTTTGAAAGCAAAGAAAAGTTAGTTATTGATCTACTGTGATTTCAGTTATATGCATTCAGTTAATTGTTTTCTTTTCAGCTGAAATTGAAAACTAAAAGTCAGTTGATGAATTGATTAAGATGTAATAGTTCAATTTGTTTATCTTTTCCATTCGATATTGCAAAGGAAACCCTATCTTGAAAACTAGTTAGTTACATTGCAGTTGAAACTGGTAATTAGTTTCCATTTTGTTAAACTGTAGATCAGTTAGAGTGTTACACCTGTCGATGAAGTCTTCCTATGAAGTTTTGGAAAAACCTTTGATTCCTCAAAGTGGATTTCATTGGAATCATGTTTGGATAAGAAACTTGATTCTTAAAGTGGACTACTTTTGGTGGGTTGTTGTCCATGGGAACATTCTTACCAAGGTTATGACTTCAATTAAGCTATCTTACACCAACTCAAGGCGTGATGATAATTGATCCTTTATTAACTACGACCTCTCCTTGATGATATTTCCCTTTCCCTCGGGTGTTGGCGATCCTTTAACCACTTGACAAAGAAATAGGGTTAGACTGTTCTCGTCATATATAAATATTTTAAATATAAACTCATCAACACATTCATTTTCAAATATATAAGAAAATCATTCACATTTGCAATTACAATATATAAATTAAAATTTCTTTTCCCAATTTCACATTCTCACGAAAAGCAGTTAATCACAACTAACATAACAACTGTAATTTCATTTCCATAATCATGTTCAAGACAAAAGGGATAACAACAGGCATCCTGAGGGACGCTTAGTCCATAACCACTCATCCTTTCTATCCTTTGAGAAAAAGGCAGCATCACCTATATTTTGATGTAAGATTTGCAAAGCAACATCCCAATTTTGTCATCTTCCCCCTCTCAAATGGTCACCAGCTAATGATTTTTGAAATTATTTTGTTCAGGCGCCATACCATCCCATTTAATATAACCATCAACTTGCTTCCCATTAATTTTGATAAACCTTTGTTTTAGTTGGAGGAGATGATTAGAGGAGGAAAGTGGGGGACCATTAAACCAAACATCTTCCCAAAAATCAGCATCTTTTCCATTTCCTATTTTTTTAACCCCAAGTTTTAGCACACTTCTTATTTTGAGAAGGTTGTTCGAAAACACAAAACCATAAGGCAGATCCGGGGCACTATGAAAGCTGCCCTGCTCCCTGTTTCTTAAATATTTAGCTCTTAAAATTTTTACCCAATCTTTAATACCTTCAAGAAGGCATTGGCTTAGCAACAAGAGCTTTTTTGAAAAGTTTTAGTCTCCTTATGCCGAGGCCTCCAACAAATTTAGAAGTACATTCTTTTTTCTAGCCCACTCTAACACCATTTTGTTACGCTCCTTAGTCCCTATCCACAAGAATCTCCTTTGAATGTGTTATGTCTTTTCAACAATAAAGGCGGGAATATTGAAAAGAGAGAGGTAGTAAACCGTGATGTTTTGTAAAGAACTTTTGAGCAGCTGCAATTTCCTAGCTTGACTAAGGAGTTTACCCTTCCACCCCGCCAACTTGTTTTGGATTCTTTCAATAATGTAATTCCGGTAGTTGCTGCTAGGTTTCTTGGAGATTAAAGGAAGGCCTAGGTAGGTAGCATGAAGAAGAACATCCTAGCAGCCCAAAATTCGCATAACTCTTTCAAAGTTTGTTCCAAATTGAAGAAGTGTATTTTACTTTTGTTATAATTAATATATTGACTAGAGGCCTTAGCATAGTCATTCAAGATGGATTTCCAATGTCCAACTTCAATAACCGATGCTTCTCCGAAAAGGATGGTGTCATCAACAAACTGTTGGTGAGTAGTAGGAGGAAGATGGGAAGTAGCCTTAAGCCCTTTCAACAACTTCTGATCCAAAATATTTTGAATGTTTCTCCCTAGAACTTCAACCACTATTGTGAACAGGTAGGGAGAAAGAGGATCTCCTTGCCTTGAACCACATCCACAAGAAAAAAGCCCATTGGGAACACCATTCACCAAGATAGAACACTTAGGTGTAGTAATATAGGAGGTAATTAGTTTAAGGAACCTTCCTTTAAAACCATACCATTTAAGCACAATAATAAGAAAAGGCCAAAACATTTTGTCAAAGGCTTTTGAAATGTCCAACTTCAAAGCCATACGTGGTTTCTTACTGAGCTCCATAGAATGAAAAACCTCATGAGTAGAGATAGCAACATCCAAAATATGTCTTCCTTTAACAAACCCTTTTTGATTCTCAACAATCATTTTGTTGAGAACAACTTTTAGTTTGTTTACTATAATTTTAGAGAATATCTTATAAGTCCTGTTATAAAGACTTATAGGCCTAAAATCTTGCATTGAGGACACATTTTCATTCTTAGGCATAAGAGCAATAAAAGTGGAGTTAAGTTGGTTAAGGAGTCAACCTGAGCAAAAGAAATCCCGGGCTGCATTTAAGAGGTCACCAGAGACGACATCCCAGAATTCTTGAAAGAAGGTAGGAGGAAACCCATCAGGCCCTGGGGCTTTAAAGGCGCCAAAGGAGAAAACAACAAACTTCACTTCCTAGAGAGAAACAGCCTTAGACAACTCTTTAAGATCTTGATCAGTAATGACATGTGGGATCACTTGGAGGAGTTCCTCAAACTCCCCAGGGGAAAAATCAATAACATTCTGAAAATTTGAATCAGAGACAGCTTCATCAACAATTTCATCCTCAGTATTTAGAGTAGTACCATCTTCCCTAACCAAATATCTTATTTTGTTCCTACTTTTGTGTTTCATGGTAGATTGATGGAAAAACTTAGTGTTTCTATCTTCTTCAGTAAGCCATTGAATTTGAGATTTCTATTTCAAGAAGATCTCCTGCTTGGTTATTTTCAACCATTAAGCCCTAAGGTCCCATTCCTTATTACATATGGCCTCATCAACAACACCTTCCTCCATTTTTTGCACCTATTTTATTTTGTCTCCAATAGACTTCTTAATGTGAAAAATATTCCCAAAGGAAAACTTATTCCAACCTTTAACTTTGTCTTTAACTCTTTTTAATTTATTAGCCAAACAATACATAGGGGTTCCAACACAAGGTTATTCCACCAGCTAGCAACAAGGACTTTAAAATCAGGATGATGAGTCCACATAATTTCATATCTCAAAGGAAACAGGCCTTTAACAACATTGTCTTCCCAACTAAGAAGAAGGGCATTATGATTTGAGCTTGTTCTTGAGAGAGTAGATAAAGTGATAGTAGTGAGAATATTCTAGTTAGAGGAAAGAAGAAAGCAATCCAGTTTAACTTGGACAAGATGGTTACCCCATCTCCTATTCGACCGAGTAAACAGGGAGCTTTGTAAGGAAACATCTATGAGACCCACAGAGTACAGGAAGCCAACAAGATCCATCATGCTATCAGAAAAATTCTCCAGACCTCCAAGCTTTTCAGACGGAAACAACGAAGAATTAAAATCCCCACCAAGAATCCAAAAATCCCCAATGTTGTTACTAATGATTTTTCAAGGAATCCCATAGAGCAGCTCTGTCAGGACGAGAATTGGGAGCATAGATATTTAACAAGTTTCATTTTTTGGAGGTAATAAAATCTTCCATTGAGACCATCAGACTATTCTTATAGAAAAATCCTATGGATCCCTTAAATTTGGAGGGGATCTATAAGGTAGCAACACCCCCAGAAGCACCTTCAACATACAACATAATTAGCACTAGGCCAAATATTCTTGACAATCTTGGCAAATGTATTCTCCATTTTGGTTTCTTGGATCAACAAAATATCAACTTTATAATCTGCCATGCAAGTCTTAAGCAAATGTTTTTTGTAGGGACTATTTAGGCCCCTAATGTTCTAGGAGATCATCTTCATGTCAAAAATAACCAAAGAACAACACCACCTTGATGTCGTGGAAAGGAGGAGTCTTCTCCTTACTTCTTCTTAGGCTTAGGCCCCGAGAGAGAGTCAAGTATCTTTTTCTCCATGAGGCAACATCTCTAACAGTGTCTTTATTCTTGGTTTCCTTTTGGGACGGCCTACCAACTTTATTTCCTCCCCCAACATCAAGTTTCTTCTTCCTTTTAGATTTACTATTAGCTTGAATCCAATCATCATCAGCTACGCCCTCATTAGGAGAGGAGGTAATGTTGAACAAGACAACTGAGAGGGGGGAGGGGTGAATCAGTTGTTACAAATTTCATTTTTATAATATTCATCAGAACTTAGATCAATCACAATTCTTAACTCTGCTAAAATGATTAAACATTAAATGCAAGTGCAAAAATTGAAAACCATCACACAAACATAGTAACACCAGATTTACGTGGAAAACCCAATGAGGGAAAAACCACAGTGAGGATTAACTCACACTATAGAGAATATCAAAACTGATTATAAAAGGCTCACTGTTTGAGAAAAACGCTCACTGCCAAAACAAGGACTCTCTGTCCGGATCAAGACTCACTGTCCAACAGGGCTAACCACTTGGAGGGCTCCCTGCCACAAAGATACAAAAAAGATAGAAGAGATATGTTATAGAGAGAAGACAATCTCAATGCAACAGAGAAATCCACCACAATTGCTCAACCACTTGCAGACATGCATGAATGATAGAGTCCACCTTCAATTCACTACATCCGGAAACTCAACATTTAGACTTCGCACTGATTTTCCATACGCACATTACATTCATCCACTTGATTCGCATCTATCTGCTCTATTTCTTTGCACTTATCTCTTTGTCCTGATTTCACCACTAATTCATCTTGTATTTATACCATCTTCAACTTTGAAACATATCGAAAGTCGGCCATCCATCATTAAATTCAAATTAGGTCGGCACCAAAAAATCCTAGGGTGGAGTTAGAATGAGAGCGACCCAAACACACGCTTGATGAGGACCCAAATAGGTCCCAACACGCTTCATCAATTCCGAAGGTAGTGTTTAACACAAGGTCGGCCAAATTGGTGTAAAACACATATAACAATTAAGCACGATCCTTCCAGATGCCGAAATTATCTTCAACATGATCATAACAACTTAACTCTAGAACCACAAGTCATAAGACTTAACCAAAGAGAAATCCGGACCAACAACATTTCTCCCGGACCTCAACTAGATACACACAAAACCACAGTTCACAACTAGTGAACATAACTCGCACTGTACAATGAATCAGCAATCAAAAATCTAGATATAGCAACTTCCAACAACCATGATCAATATATTTGAACCACTGTAATGTCCCCTTCTCAAATGTGATCGTTTCTGTTGACCGTTGGCCTATTCCGGAGACCCGTAGGCTACTCAGATGGTGAAATTAGGGTTTCCTAATTTTGAGGAGGTTGTTGGTTGAAGTTTGGAAATCGGATTGCGAATTCTTTCTGGGTTTTCAAAGAGCTTCCCGGTGGTATGGTCAGTTTGGCGTTCCGAGCAACTTCATGAATTTACTATTTTTAGTAAATTCTATTTTTGGCAGTGGACAGGTTGGGTTCAGTTCAGTTGGTCTTCTTTTTCAGTTGGTTCAGCTGGCACTTCAGTTTTTGGCCTTTGGGTGCATTTTCCTTGGAGAGATAAGTATTTTCACATTATAATATTATATTTTAATATTATAATACCCCTTTGCCTAGCATTATAACTTCATGTTGTTCTTAAAAAGGGGACTTGATGGGTAGGCTCTTCATTGAAAAGATAAATTATATTTTTAAGTCAAATATTGGGCTAAGTGAAATGGACGCCTACTTGAGGAGATTGACTTTTATAAAAAGTGAAATATTTCATTAAGGAAAAATGACGCCATCTTTTGGAGGGAAATGTTGAATTCAAAATTATGGTTTTGGGCGCCCTTCTTGAAGCTTCTAGAAGGCTCTCTTCATGTCTTTATATTCAGGCCTCAGCTCTTCATTTGGGATCTTTTGTCTACTACATCGTTATGCTGCTGAATTGTCTTCAGGCACTCGCTTCAAGGAAAGCACACCTCCTAGCATTGGCTCATCTTCTTGCTTGAAAGATAGAAACTAGTTGAGAGAATAGTTTGTAATAGGTTAGTTTTGCATTTCAGTTGAATATCTTGCATTTTGGAGTTGTAGCTTGCATTTTCTGTCTCATTTTGTAGTTGCTGATTTCCACAGCTGATTGTAAGATTTGCTTATATCTTCAAAAATAAAAATATTGCAGTTCTGGGTGTTTAACCAATCTGACTTCTTGCTAGGGGCGACTAAGTGTGCCAATTTTCAGATTTTATGCTTGTGTCTTGGATTTTATGGAGCAAAATCGCCCCTCCTTGAGGGCCGTACCTTTCTCAAGATGCATTGATTTCCGTGCAAAATAAATTAGTGTCATTTGGGTTGGTTTCTCAGTCACTTAGGGGGCGCCATCATACTAGGAGTTGAATGCATTTAGTTTCATGTGATTTGGGTGAGATTTGAGTAATTTGTGAGCATTTTAGTAAGTTGCTATGTTGCTGGTCTGTGCAATTTTCTGTCAAAATCAGTCATAACAGATTTGGGAAAAGTTCATTGTGAGTGAGAAGTTGTTATTAAAGGGATTTGGGGCTTTGGAGATTAGTTAAGAATTATTGTAGCATTTGAAGCTTCTAATCTTGTGCTATTGGCAGGCTCTCTAACTAATTGTAAGCTGAACAGTAGTACTATCAGCAATTCTCTCTTCTCATCTTTGAATTTACATGTACTTCCCACTGAATAAGTGGAAGAGGCTGGCTTGCCGCCTATTTACTTTCAGTTAAGTAGTTTAGGGACCCTCTGACCATATGCTCGCCCTCACTCGGCGCCATTCTTGGTTAGGGTTACTTCTGTTCATCATGCATTGATCCTCTGACCATATGCTCATCTGCACAGGCGCATTCTT
Organism: Sequoia sempervirens; assembly: GCA_007258455.2. Taxonomy (NCBI): domain Eukaryota; kingdom Viridiplantae; phylum Streptophyta; class Pinopsida; order Cupressales; family Cupressaceae; genus Sequoia; species Sequoia sempervirens. The sequence continues at coordinate 31,440 of VDFB02200176.1, forward strand.
GGTTAGAGTTCCCTTCAGTTTGCATTTGCATTAGATCCTCTGACCAATGCTCACACCTTGCCCACATCGGGATTCTGGTGTACATTCTGGTTAGAGTTACCTTCCGCATCGTTTTGGTTTAGAGCTAACCTTAATGGGTGCGTGTTCATTGTAATTGCTTTGTGAAAAAAAAAAAAAAATTGGTCCGGTTCATTACAACCACACACACACAGAAGCAAATCCCAGACCAAAATCTGGAGCAACCATTGAACACCTACAATATTCCTTCAATGCAATTTTCTCAATATCCTCGACATATACAACCAATAACCTGTATCCATGACATTAATGACAACAACAACCAGTTGATAACCAATTGACCAGTTGACATCAATGACAACATCTTGCAACAACTTATTCATACTTGCAACAATCTCCCCCTTTGTCATTGATAGCGACACATGATGTGAAAAACCATCAAAGACAACATACAAGCTCTGAACATACTTCTTATGATTTTGCTTTTTGTTTCTCCCCCTTAGTAAATAATCTTTTTCTTTTTACATCTCTATCTTTACACATCTCTGTCATCTCCCCCTTTGACATCAATGGCAAAGGCAAAGGATGTTTTACATTGATTTCTCCTTTGACATTAGAAAGAAAATACTCATACAATGACAACTCATGACACTACCTGCTCCCCCCGAGAGGTAGCCACCGAAACATCAGTCCAGAAGAAAGATAGATCCATAGATCCACTAGATTGATGCATCTCCATATGCATCTAGTTCAAGAAAGGAGAGGCAATGGCCCCTAACTTTTCTCGGAGATACTCAAAAGTATCATTAGGAAGAGCCTTTGTGAATATATCAGCAATCTGATCCTTCATAGGGACATATTCAAGCTTTACTTCATTCTCCACAACCTTTTCTCTCAAGAAATGATACCTGATAGATATATGCTTTGTCCTTGAGTGCATCATCGGATTCTTTGAAATGTTAATTGCACTTGTGTTATCACAAAAGATGGAAATAGGATCATCATACACAATTGTGATATATTTCAATGTTTGTTTCATCCATAGAACTTGTGTACAACAAGATGCAGCAGTAATATACTCAGCTTCAACAGTAGATAGGGAAACTGAATCTTGCTTCTTACTCAACCATGTCACCAATCTGCAACCAAGAAAGAATGCACCACCACTTGTGCTTTTCCTGACATCTACAATCCAGCCCAATCTGCATCTGTACAAGCACTTAGTCTAAAGTCAATATCTCTAGGATACCACAAGTCATAATCCATAGTGCTATTCAAATATCTGAATATTCTTTTAACAACAGCAACATGCGTTTCTTTAGGATCTTCTTGAAATCTAGCCACAAAACAGACAACATGCATAATATCTAGTCTAGTAGTAGTCAAATACAACAATCCACCAATCATAGATCTATACTTGCTTTGATCATCCTTAGGTGAATCATCATCTTTACCTAATTTGTAACCAGTCACCATAGGAGGGCATACCGGTTTGGAATCATCCATCCCAAACTTTTTCAACATCTCTCTCGCATACTTAGACCGTGAAATAAAGATTCCTTTCTCTGTTTGATTAATTTGCAACCCAAGAAAGAAATTCATTTCTCCAAACATAGACATTCCAAACTCTTTTTGCATCTCTTCCGCAAACATTTTACATATAGTTTCATTTCCTCCAAAAATAATGTCATCAACATATACAACCACAATCAAGATTTTGTAATTCTGAACTTTAAAGTATAGGTTACTGTTAGCTGTAGCTTTGCTGAAACCTTGCTGAATCAAATGCCTGTCTAACCTTGCATACCAAGCTCTAGGAGCTTGCTTCAAACCATATAAAACTTTCTTCAATATGCATACCATATCCGGTTGATCTAACAACTGGAATCCTTTCGGTTGTTCCATGTAGACCTCTTCTTCTAGCTCACCATTCAAAAGTGCAGACTTGACATCTATCTGATAGACTTTGAAATCTCTATGAGCAGCAAACGCTAAGAACATTCTGATAGCTTCCATCCAATGCTCTTCTTTACATGCTTCACTTACAGTCTTCGGTTCAATCTTAGAAAGTAAACATAGATTTACGTCACCAGCAACAACTTTGCTTCTTGTCAATACTCCTTTTGTCTTGTCTCCAATGATCCAATTTTCTAAATGATTCTTCTGCACATATCTAGGTATCTTAGGTGACACTACCGAAGCTTCTTCTCCATTCTGCTTCTCTTGCTCATCCTTTTCCTGTTCTTCCACATTTTCTTTAATTCTCACGCAATCAGCTTCATCAAATATATATCCATCAATATCAATTGAATTCTTCATTGTTTCATCAAGTTTGACATTTTGAGCTTTCTACAATCTTCCTTAGTCTTTTGTTAAAATATATGTAAGCCTTGCTTCTAGTAGAATATCTAAGAAAAATGCCTTCATCACTTCTCACATCAAACTTTCCTAAATTTTCTTCATCCTTTCTAATATAACATTTGCTTCCAAATACCTTGAAATATTTAACAGTAGGAATTCTTCCACACCATAGCTCATAGGGGGTTTTTGTACTGTTTGCTCTTGCTTGAACTCAATTGAATACATAAACAACAGTGTGAATAGCTTCTCTCCAGTAAAATTCTGGTAAACCTGCCTTAGTAATCATTGATCTTGCAGCCTCTTGAATTGTTCTATTCTTCCTTTCAACAACTCCATTCTATTGAGGAGTTCTCAGAGCAAATAACTGTCTTTTTATTCCATGTACTTCACAAAACATATTAAACTCATGGGAAGGGAATTCACCACCTATATAAACTTTAAGCATTTTATCCTCAAATTTACTTTATTTTCAACCGTAGTTTTGAATGTCTTGAATCTATCTAAAGTATCTGATTTCTCTCTAAGAAATGTAATCCATGTATATCTAGAATAATCATCAATCAAAAGCATAAAGTACCTTTCACTTTGTAGACTTCTCACTCTTGTAGGACCACAAAGATCTGTATGAATTAAATCCAGTAGTCCAGTAGTAGATTGTTCCTTTGATATGTAATGATTTATTGTTTGCTTCCCAAACTGACAATTCCTACAAATAACATTAACAAGCTTTGTAATCCTTGGTAAATCTCTCACGGCCTGAACTGCACTAATCCTTGCCAAGTTATCAAAATTCATATGACACATTCTCCGATGCCACAACTTCTTGTGATTTGTTTCACACATCACCCCATTGTAAATGGGGACCCTCGGTAGTTTGTTTTTAGGGTTTAGCTTTGAGTTGCAATTTCATAAGCTCTGTCACTTTGAGAGTTTCAAGTCAGAGTCTAGAGTCATCGCTCGAGCCAAGTTGAGAATCCAAGCCTGAAACTGTGCCTAAACGTCATAGAAGTACTTAGAAGGCCCGGTAGACGAGGATGGCCTGTGCTTTCGCTCAATTATGACACTTCCTACTTTTTAGGGATTTTACTTTTTTCATTTTTGGCACTTTTGGAACAATCCAGGATTTACTATTTTTAGAAAGTTGCTTTTTTGTTTTTTCTATTTTTAGTAAGTTTCTATTTTTAGAAAGTGCTAGGTCCCACCGATAGAGGAGTCAAAGTTTCCATCTTTAGAGTTAAAAAGCATGCAAAAATCAAGCAAAAAATCAGAAAAATCAAGAAAAGCAATAAAAGGGAATGAAAAATCAGGCCTTTAGATAAAAAAATCAGACTTCCAGATGAAAAACAAGTGAAAATCATGCAAAAATTTGGAAAAAAGAATGAAAAATAGATCAAAAATCAAGTAAGAATCAGACCTCCAGATGAAAAAGGCATTGAAAAATCTGAAAAAATCAAGAGATTCATGGCGACCAGCATGAATTTCATGGCTGAAAGGGCATAAGTTTAAAGAAGTGCGCCCATGGGAGATGTCAAGAACCTTTCCAAGTCTGCCCTCACATGGCAAAGGAAATGGAAAAGTCTTTGCAAAGTCCGCCCTCACATGGCAAAAGCAATGGAAAGAATTCTTTAAAGTCCGACCTATCTTGGAAATGTCAATAAGTTTGCCAAGTCTGCCATGGGAAGGAAAGATGGAAAGACAACCACCAAGTCCGCCCAAGACATCAAGGGAGAATGGAAGGAAGTTTGGGAAGTCCGCTTGGAGAGTTGGCAAAACATTTCTTGGAAATGGAAAGAAATCTTCCAAGTCCACCATCATTTGGAATAAAACTTATGAAGTCCGCCCTACCTTGTGCCTAGCATATGAAAAGAAAAGTTGGAAGTCCGCTTGGAAGTGGAAAGGGAAGAGTAAAGTCCGCCCCAAAGCTTGGAAGGAAAAATGGCAAGCTTAGTGGAAAGTCCAACCTATCTCTTGGCAAGAAATCTTCTAAGTCCACCTTACCTTGGGAAGATAAATGGAAAGAAAATAATGAAGTTTGTCATGGAGAGTAAGAGCCTAGCATAAAGAGAAATTCGCTTAGACATTAAAGAGCACATGGAAAAACATTTTCAAAGTCCAACCTTGGATAATAAATGACATGTCTAGGCATTAAGAGGTTCGACTTGGCTAAAAGAAACATGTCCAAAGCACTAGAAAGTCCGCCCTTGAGCCCAATTGAAAAATCTAAGACACTCCAAAGTGCGAACTTGAGAGAAAAATAAAGAAAAGTCCATGAAATTAGACAAAATCGCCAAATTAAACACCAAATACATGGATAAATAAAAAACTAAAGGTTGGAAAAATCAAAATATCATATATTAAACCTTTAATTATTTTCAACACTTTGAAAATTTCGAGCTCCAGAGAAAACCTAAAGATTTTGGATAGAGATGAAGTTGGCGCCCAGAGAAAAATTAGAAACTTGCCTTGTGAAATGAGAAGAAAGCTAGTTTAAGTTCGACAAACTTGAGAAAAACCATGAAACTGCTAAATCAAATCAAACTCCTCAACTTTATATTGAGTTTCAACAAGTCATTTTCACAAGTTCGATTTGAGAAGTTAAGCTCTCTCCAAGAGATAAGAATTTCAAGAGATAAAATTTTTGAGAGGTAGAAATTTTGTGAGATAGAAATTGAGAGAGATAGAATATTGAAGTTGAGTTATTGATTTTTCAAGGCGAAGAACAAAGGAAGAAGTAAAATTTTGAGTTGAAGATCAAAATTTTCAAGAGAATAGCTTGCTTTTTCAGTGATAAAGGCAAGATTTTCGAAGTTCAAAGCTAAATTGCCATCCAAGGAGTATAATTCCGGAGTTTGATGGAATTCTTCATTTTTTTACTTCTATCTTCATTTATCCTCGAGAAAATTTACTAAGTGTTGTTACCTTCAGCTTGCTTTTTTCGTAGAATCTAACATTCAACAAGCTAAAAGTTAGAATTTTCAAGGAGAAAATTTAAAGAAAATCATAGTTAAAAGTTTTAAAATTAATAAATTTTCTTTTCTCGCAGGTTGATGACCACTCCTGGAGAGTCTTCGAAGAAAGCACAGATGAAATTCGTGAGCAAGGGAGTTCAACAGGAATCTAAGATCAATTCTAAATGGAAGAACATCGCAGATACAGACTTTGGACTCATAGATTTTGAGGAATTCAGAAAGAGGATGTATGGACTAAACAGACTCCTGCCAACAACAATTGCCCGACGAATGATGCAGAATGGAATTGTTCACGCTGCTGGATTTCCTCCGGCAGTCGAGTGTGTTGAGTTGATGGTTGAATGTGCTAGGCATTACAACACGGAAGAGAGATAGATCGTTGCTCCCGATGGAAGGATTTTGGCACATCTCGGAGAAGTTGCAATCCAAGAGGCATTCGACATTCCTCATTACTCCCGGCCTTCATATAAAACTAAAGAGGAGGCTAGAGGAATTTTCGAAGACCGGATAGATCAGTGTGCCATTGTCATTAACAAAACATGGTTGGAAAAGCCAAGGGATTCTGCGAAGAAAATGCCTAAGAAACTGCGCCGAATAGACTTCAAGGAGGACTTCGGCGATATAATCTTGCTTTTGAATAGGATAATGGGCAGTCCTCAAGGCGCCCCATTCGAAACATGGATGTACTTTTTCATCGATGAGATTACCTCAGGAGTCAGAATGTTCAACTGGTTGAGGATGATCAGTGATAACATCCATGAGCAATTGATCAACTTGGAGAGGACTGTTGGCGTTTAAATTCGCACCTCTGGAATGCGGATTTGAAAACAGACAGCTATGCACAGATAAACTGCTCTTCAAATTAGGAGGGGAAGCTCCCTCTTGCTGATGGTGTTTGAAAGAAAGTAAACTAAAACTAAGTTGCCTATCTTTTTGATCAGCTTAGAGCACAAGGTTTTTTAAACACAAACGCCGCAGCTGAGATTTTCTGATATAAGAAGTTCAACTATGACTAACTTAAACTAAAGACGTTCCTAGCCTCTCAAGTAATAGCAGAGCAAGAGAAGTTAGAAATTAACAAGGTAGATTTTTTGACAAAAATACTTCAATAATCTCTCTTTCAACGAACACCTACACACTTCACTGCAAGCTGAAATAAAGATCATAAAAGTAGAACATAGATAACGGAAATCTGAGATTTTGGACCAAGGCAAAAGAGGCTCATGATTTTATTACTCAAATCTTTGAAACAAAGCTCACTTCTAACATGCCTTGAACAAGAAATTGCAGCTAAAGAGGCTTGCAAACTTATTCTTAACACAATAGAAAACAGCAATCACACTAACTCCTTGTTGGCTAAAGAGGCTCAACAATTTACTTATCACAACACAAATGAACAATACTTGAGCAACAAATAGAAGACACAATAGGCTCAGCGTTTTGTTCTCACTAGCACGGTTAAAAAAACTAAATGAGCAAAGGCTTTTATTTATAGAGAAGCATAGGAGTAGGGAACCCTAAAATCTCTTTGCTTTCACAATCTAGGGCTTGCTCAGCAAGCAAACTTTATTACTAAATCTAGAAAGATAAAACCCTAGAAAGCAAAAAAAGTGGGAAACGCCAACTATTACATCTTATCTTCTTTCTCTTCTCAAAGAATGGATAAGGATCATTCCAAGAATAGAAAGAAAGCGGGAAAGAAAGCTTCTAGAAGAAAGCTACTTTAAAGCTCGATCACATCCGCTAAGAAGTTAGAGATTGTGTCCCGGTTTGGTGTATCTATGCCATCAACAGCAAAGCACCGCTTTTCAAAAATATCTTCAGCATCTGTAATAGATCTCAGGAAATCTTCGACCTCATTGGCCGCTTTCTCGAACTTCGCTGACATCATCGAAATATGGCCTATCCTTCCACCAACTGGACTGCAATTGTGAACAACACTCTGAAACTGATTTTGCACTTCCTCAAGCCCGAGGTAGGAACCATCTTCAAGACTGTACTAAGAAGGGATTTCTATGATGAATTCGCTGATGAAAAGAAGAGCTTCAACCACCCTTTGTCTGTAGGCGATGAATTCTTCAGATATCCGCTCATAGGTTTTAACTTTGAAAACATGACGCTCTCTCTAGGCAAGGATTTGTCTCTTGTGTTCTCTTGAAACTGCTGAACTGTAAGCCGTGTCTAAATCAGCAATGATAATCTCATGTCTCGGTTTTACTTAAGCCAGTGTCTGTTCAAACCCTTGGATGCCTTGACGTAGCTCATGAGCGTTTTCCCTTAACTAGAACATCCGTGCCAAGATCTCCTTTCCTTTGACAATGAAGCTCTCGATCCACTCCTGAGTCTCTTTTCCACAAATGACCAGCTGTCTTAACTGATGGTGATCAGCTGGTGTCTCCAAGACCTGGGGCAGCAACTGGGTTGCTTGTGAAGAACCATGGACAAGGTTAGAAATGAAAAGCTTGAGCTGCTGATTTTCAGCCTTGAGGGCTGCCTTGTCTTCTCCATCTTTAAGCACTCTTTCTTGAAGGTTTTCGGATACAACTTTGAAGAGACTCAAATCTGCATGTTTGGTATTTCTACCGAGATTAGCCTTTACCATGACGAAATCATCCATATTTACCTCATCCCTGTTCTTATCTTCTGGGGGCACTGCAGTCTCCATGACTATCTCGTTATCAGGATTCCTATCAAAGTGAACTTGCTTCTTTGCCTTCTTCTTAGGAGGTTCCTGATAAATGTTATCGAGATCATCAACACTCACTTGATATGAAGGCCTTCTCCTAACCCTTCCTAAGGAGTTCTCAAGCCAAGACACAGTAGTATCTTTACTAACTTCCTCAGGAGGTGCTGCTACAATCTCTTCATCATCTTTGATATCAAGATCAATGTGAATCGGTGTAGAACCTGTCAAAGGTACAGAAACATGTGTTGAAGGTGGCTCCTTTGCTTCATTCTAAGGTACGGGCTCGTCAGGAGGAACTTCTGAATCAACTGTAGGCTGCTCCTGTATGACTATGCCTGAGAAATCCAACCTTCTTTTTACATTCTTATTTGATCTACTACCTTTGACGCTATCTTGAGACTGACTTTTGCCCTTCCCTTTTGACTGCACTTTGGAAGAAGAGGGAATTGTCCTTGGCGGCTCTGCTACTAGAATGGAGTTCTTCCTTTTAAGGATTAAGAAAACCTTACTATGCTCAAGGACTTGTCTTGTTCTGTCTTCAACTGAAAGAGATTCCTTGTTTGCCCAGTTAACTTGTGGAAGAGGCTGATCCTCGATTAGTTTCTGAGTGTACATCGGGAGAAGCACATCTTCATCATCATCTGATAGCCCTTCTATATCTTCATTTAAGCAATCTTTCATCTGATGGAGAGTGAGCTTGCTATAACTACGCTTCCGCACTTCAAACTCATTTGCACAGTTAGCCCAAAAATCTTCAAGTGCGGCTATGTGATCATAGTTCTTTTCCAATCGGCCAGTGTAGACACCATGAGGGTCAAAAGATTGCCACTTGCTGTAGGACTTGAGGCCGAATTTATCTAACTCTTCTCCTATTGTCTTGGCATCTGTAGCAGTCTTGCATGTATAAATACCCAACCCTAATGGAAAGTGAAGAGAGGGTTTCCTTCTGTTCCTCAAGACTGTGTGAACACTGTGAGCTTGCCTCAAGAACTCCATGAAGATGACCTCATTTGACGGATACCTTGGCAACATGAGCGGGGCACCTGAATAACCATAGACCCTGAGATAGGTAAAGGTAGGAAATTGTATAAACCAATCTGCCCATTCCGCCATTGCTGCCCTAGCAACTGAAGAGATGCGGACGTGCAATTCGTTGTCTAGATCCCGCACTGTGTACATCAAGAAGGCCTTGTTCACCCTTTTGTAGTGGTGCAACGACTTTGTGAACTCCAACTGAGGATAGTAGTTATATATGTGTTGTACGCTCAACGATCCCTCGGTGTTTAACCCTCTGAATTGACCTTGATAGGCCACCAGGTAGACTAGGTATGACACCATGTGGAATACATGAAACTGGAAGTATTCTGTTATTTGCTGATGTAGGCAGTCACTAATCAAAGTAGGCCAATCATAGAATTCGGTTTTCTTCATGATGTGAGGTATGGCATAAAACATCCAAGGTTGGAACTTGGTGGCTTCTTCTGAGCCAGTGACCCTGTTGAGCAAAGTGATGATGATGGCAACCTCGTCCTTGAACTCCCCTCGCCCGACATTCTTGGGCAATGTTTTATGTTTTTCTTTCATCCATCTCTGTGCAATCTTCTTACTATATTTATCTTTATGCATATTCCAAATCCTTTCGCATTCACCCTTTGAGAGAGTTACGCTTTTAGGCCACGGGGGAATGGAAAAACACTTTTCGATCATATCAGGTTTTAGACTGCAAATCAATCTACTGTCTGCTGACTGGATCTCCCTAGTAGCCGGGTTGTAATGCTTAATGCAAGCGATTACGAACTCAAGGCTCTGAACTGATATAGGAATTGACGCTGCTGCGAGGAGTCCAGAATGTCCTAGGTTCTTGATTGAAGTGTTGCCTGCTCTCTCCAAGGCATGTAGATCGAACACCGACTTGACATGATGCAAGTTTGTCTCAGCTGTTTTCATATAATTGTGAAAGAGAGCTGATTCGGACTTGAAAACATTAGGAGTGTACTCCATTTCAGAAAACTCGAAGAATGACTGTAAACTCGCCTTGGTTTAGACAAGTCTTGAGCAACTTCTATTTTTAGAATGCTGATTTTTTGTGCTCCAACGAACAAATTTTTGAGAAATTTTTCTCAGATATGGGTTTTGTTCAGAATTCCGATGCAAGATAACCCAGATCGTCCGTTTTTGAAAATTTTGAATTTTGCCTTAAAAAGCAACAAACCCTAATTACTTCAAATTTTCCCAAAAAAAGCTGGCATCTAGGTTTTGTTCAGAATGTAATTAGAAATGGACCCAGTTGATTAGATTTGCAAAACCCTGACGTTTGATCGAAAAAGCAGCCAACCCTAGGTTTTGAAAAAAAAAGCTTTGATATGGGTTTTCTTCAGAAGACTGATTGGAAATGACCCTGATGGTTGAAATTTGAATGCACTGAGGTTTTCACTGACATGCAAAATAAAAGCACTTGCTGCAACTTGATGAAGTTCTCTAAAAAATTCTTCAGAAGATTAAGGCAAAAAGACCCAGATGACAGAAAAATTTAAAGCCTTGGCCTTCAGCTTGAAAAATTTGATCTTCTAGAACAAAAAGCTTGAAAAAGCAAGGGTTTATGCTTGCTGATTTGAAAAATCTGATGTAAAACAAGCAAAGATGGATTCTTGAATCACAAAAATTCTTCAAACTTGCTGCTCCAACTTTCTCCTCCGGATGCTACGCATATTTGTACCCCCAAAAATAAATTTTTGTTACACTTAGATATTTTGAGAAATATGCAAAGTCTTGTCAAAGAAAACGTTCAAAAGATTAAAATTTGGGTGTGCATAATATGGCATGAGGGGTTAAAACGCAAAATTTTCAATTCGGCGGTCTGGGTCTGCTAAGAGCGTGTAACCTACAACACCGGATCTGAGTTTTCATCCCTAAATTTTAGGAAAAGCGCTATTTTTAGAAATTTTCGAAATAATGCTGGACACTACGGGTTTCTTAAAGCGGATCTTGTAAAATTACAAAATAGAAAATTTCTAAAAATAGAAAGTTTGTCAAATGAGGTCAAACTGATTTTGATTAACTCAAAATACTTCCATATCCCAATTTCGTCTGATCGAGAATCTCAAAATAATCAAATTTTCCCTCTGCAGACCCTGTCTGCTTTTGACTGGAGCCAAGGTCATCAATGGAGGTCATTCGTGCCGGGCGTCAAAATCAACACTTAGGCGTTCAACAGAAGATGAAACGATGAACATGCACGAGGATCGAGGAAGAAGTTGAAAAATAATAAAATTTTCTAACACTGGTGACTTTGGGCGCCCCTGTTGAAGAAAGGCGCCCATCTTTTTAGGGCACCAAATGTCAGAATTAGGGTTTGTGCCTCCAGTCAATGTTGTTCAGTTCTCTGTCAGCTTCGCAACGAATTCAACGGCGTAGTCATCAGGCGATCCAGTCATCCGGAATTCAAAGCTGAATAGGGAGGTTCCAAATAGATGTCAGAACGAGAATTTAAAAAGATCAAAAATTGACTAAGTGTTGAGATTTTGGGCGCCCCTGGTCAAGAAGGGCGCCCAGCTTTTTGAAGGCCCTGATTCAGCCGTTAGGGTTTGAGAATATGCTTGTTCTTTTCAGAGCTCAGCCAGCTTCGACGTGCCTGTCTCCGTCAGATCATCCGACTGCTCAATCTTCAGCAAATTCAGATCAAAGATGAACATACAGAACGAAGTCTTCAAACTTTGAAATTTGAAAATCAGTAAAATGGCCAAGTCTGGAGGAAGTGGGCGCCCCTGGAGAGAAAGGGCGCCCAAGTTTTCAGGGGTCCCAACAAATGAATTTGTAGACGAGTGTCTAACGAGATCTCTTCACAATTGATCCAGCTTTCCAACGAGATATTCAGCATGTCAATCGGATGTCGCAGTCGCCGGATACAAGAAGCCGAAGGGAGGGTCCGACAAGAGTTGAATTTCAAAGTTCTGAAGCAAACACAGGAAAGTGAAAATTTGACTAAGTATGGATGAAATGGGCGCCCCCAGTCAAGATAGGGGCCCAAACTTTTGAAGGGTTAAAATTCACTTTTTGGCAAAATCTCTTCCAGAAGACCCCTTCTCATTCTTCGTCAGCTTCGCGACGAGCCCAGCCATCAGTCAATCCGACGCCTAGAACTCCAGATCTGACGAGATCATTTGAAAAAGAGCAAAGATGAAGAAAATAAAAATTCTAAGTCTGGTAAACATGGGCGCCCCTGGAGAGAAAGGGCGCCCAAGGTTTTGAGCACTAAGACGATAGAATTCGCCAACGCAGTCTCCAAGATCATCTCGTTGATTTCAGCTAAGCTATCCAGTGGGCTTGTCAGCCAGTCAATCGGATCAGCGTAGCCC
>VDFB02200177.1:0-46100 GCA_007258455.2 Sequoia sempervirens
TAATCCTTGATTTCAACCAAGAGAACAATTTCAAATAATAGAGGCTTAATGATTTTAGACTAACAAACGACGAAGATCAATACAATCCAATATTAGACTTAATCATCAATTTCAAATAAAAGAATGATCTCAAATAATAAAGACTCAAGGATTAATAAAAGAAAAAAAGTATTTAACAAGAGTCATTTATGCTTGAAGAGAAAGCGATAGATCAAAGCGAGGAGGACTTTATGGTATTCAATGCTTTTGTCTTCAAAATAAAATTTCAAATCCTTTCGGCATTAATAATATAATTGCAACATCCATTTCAAAGCAAGCCGAGCATATTTCACCTTCCACCAAGACTTCATTGCCAAATTTTAGACAAAAAAAAAGAAAGAAAAGTTGTCTACATTTTTTGCCTACAGTTAATGACAAAGTGAACTGAGATAGCCCAATAAGCTTCTATGTTTGGCAAGCTGCAACTAGAGATTCTATAAATGTGATGCCTTCTATTTTAGTCAAATCACAATAAATAGCTTTCTCACCAATAAAAAAACTGTGACTTTCGGATTGTTGACAATATTAAATGAGATTATGAGCATAGTCATCCAAAATCTATTCGTAGTCCTAGAAAGATATCTGCCAAAAAAGATCCTGAAAGCAAACTGGGTTCATTTTCAAACTCCAAAGATTGTGAAGAAATTTATTGTAGCTCCAATTAATGGAAAATTGTGGATTTGTTTCAAAAGATAGCAAAGAACGTACTAAATCAGCCTAAAAAATTCATCATTACATCAGGTAGAAACAAAAGCATGTTCGTTGTATTAAATTATGGCCAACGCCTTCAAACTGCTTACCAAAATACACCAAGAAAAAATTAAATCCAGTCACATAATGCTTATTGCCACATCTCTAGAAAATTTTTAGTCCTCCAAACATAACCTATATCCAAAGGAACACCACCAATCACCTCACACGCGAGTACGAGTGTATTCAACACTAATCCCACAACCTAGTCTAACACGTTTCCAACTTGAAATGGATCTCACACACAAAACCAAAATAATTACTTTACTGAAATAAAATGCTTAGCCTATGTACCAGCACAGCCAGGAAACTATTCACACACAATTTGATCGTAGTTTGAGAAAGATATGTGCCAGCAAAGATTTTGAATGTAAACTGAGAGTCCAAAAGAAACATCAGATCTTTACTCAATTTGTTTTGTCTTCTATCGCCAAAGGTTGTGAAAGAATTTATGTTTGTTCTAACTGATGGTAATAGTAGATTGATTACATAGGCAGTGAGACTTTATCATATCTATCGTCCATATATTTTGATATACACATTCAACGGGTGATGTGCATCAAGACTAAACTATCATCCTATGGTGATCATGTATCCACAAAGACTTCTGCATGAAACAATAAACTAAAAATAACATATTGATTATGACTTCATACTGCCTAGATTACTTGGATGGTGGAAACTTCAATAAGAGAGAAAATTAGATTATGATGATATCCCAGTGAAGCTAGAATAATGTGTATAAAGAAAAAAAATAGAAGCTATCTTTCTTAAGTGATCGTATCTTGAGAAATCACAACGCCCTTTTATACCCTTAAGATTTAGAAATTTATAGCGTTTATCTATAGGGCATATATTATGAGTCATATCATATTTTCTATGACCTCAGACATGCAAAACAAGCACTAGCTAATATATAGCGCGGAGGGGTATCTTTTTTTTTTGTTTGGTCAATGGACATCAGCATATGGTTGGGCAGGTGTTCGCATCTAGCTTCATTCTAAGAGTAACTTTCTCTATGCAAATTGAGGCACATTTGGCAAGTGACCACTAAAGAAAGAGAGAATAATGCAACCTTTTTGGAAGGATGCCTCAAAGATGTGGTCACCAAGGTACAACCATATGTTAAAAAGGATTTACTGAAAAAGATTTCCTACCTACACCAATATGAAAACTTTGGTACATGGTATGACCATCTATCAGAAAATTATGAATCCAGAGAGTGCAATAAATGCATAAGCTGACTGTTAATCAGAAGCAAAAAGCATTTATATTCAAATCAACATAGTTAAAACAAACCTACGCAAATATAAAAAAGCATTTATATTCAAATCAACGTAGTTAAAATAGACATGTGCAAATATGAAAACTTGGTATAGGGTATGGTCATCTATTAGAGAATTATGAATCCAGAGAGTTCAATAAATGTACAAACTGACTATCAATCATAAGCAAAAAAGCATTTATATTCAAATCAACGTAGTTAGAACAGTTGAGAGATAAGAGATGATTTCCACTTTCATGTAGATAGATCAACTCAAGCCTTTAAATTTATCAAAAAATATATATATATTTTATATTCCTATGGAAACTTTAGATTCCCATCTAATCACAATGAAACAATTAATAGATAAGCTTAAAAAAACTATGAGTTGAAGATTCTTTTGAACCAACGTATGTCATATGAATATGATGGAGGTTCAGCCCTCCTTCTAGCGCCATGATGAAGCACTTAAAATATGCAAACACTCATAACCTGAATAAACATATAGAAGCAAGACAAGTACCTATTCCATATTGGATTGGTGTCAATTGTGCTAATGACCCTTTCCCAATCCTTGCTAAAACTCAAATGATGCAATGCAATGGTGATGGGAAAAATTAGTTCTCAATTGAGGAGAGTAACTTTGCATGAGAGTGTAGATGGGTTGATGAAGAATGAAGCTTTCATTTATAGATTTTCAAATTAGAGCAATGTGGGATAATGATTTGATCAATGAGATGAAGTCACTTGTCACATTGTGATATGTTGAGGAATGTGCAAGTTTTGGCCAATGTGCCAAAGAGGGGGAGATTCAAATTTGAAATTGATAGTTAAATGTTGAGTGGGGGACATGTAATAGAGAAGTTATTTCCATGTTGGAAGGGACAAGTCAACTTGTCTTCATATTCAAACTTGTGGAATATTCTCAAAAAATGCTTTGTTGAGGTAAAATGATGATTTTATAAATGAATTAAAATGCTTTATTGGTGTAGATGGGAAAATCTAAAGGATGTGATGGGTGGTTAGATTAGATTAATCAGGATTAGATTAGCTTAGATGATGTTTAAGATGCTTTCACCCATTTGACTTGAATATTTTGATTTATTTAAATCAAGAGGGAGAAATATGAATTTTGAGATTTAATTAAATAAAGTTTGGTTTATTTAATTAAAGGATGATGCAAGAAAAAGGTTAATTAATTTGAGGAATATGAATCTAGGAAATGATTAAAAGATGAAATGTTAGGATTTGAATGATTTATTTAAATGAGGTAATGATGAAGTGAATTTATTTAATTGAAGGATGAAATGTTAGATTTGATTAAATGAAGGTTGTTAGTGGATTGAAATGTATGCATATTTTGTGTCTATAGTTGTATATTAATTAATGAATTGGACCTAATAATTGGGTAGTTTAGTTAATGTGAAATCATATTATTTGTAAGATTGATATTATCTTTTATTTCCAATTTTATAAGGTGCAAAA
This sequence comes from Sequoia sempervirens, assembly GCA_007258455.2. Lineage (NCBI taxonomy): Eukaryota > Viridiplantae > Streptophyta > Pinopsida > Cupressales > Cupressaceae > Sequoia > Sequoia sempervirens. Next base: position 3,539 of record VDFB02200177.1, read on the forward strand.
TTTATTTTTTCATATAAATATTTTGTTAATTAAATAGTTGAAGTAATTAAATGCTAAAAAAACATAAATAAATAAGTTACGATGAAGAATAATCAAATGCTAAATTAACTATGGAAATGAAATCAATTTTAATAGTATAGTTAGAATTCAGAATTTTTGACTCCTCATTTATTTATAATTATTCTATTTTAAATCTAATAGATATCATATTTGTGCCTCAAGAATGAAATTCACATGCAAATATATACATTTTGTACCTATAAAAATTAACCAATTAAATTTGGATTGTTGGAGTATGCTTACTTTATTCTTTTGATACCTAAATCCTTGTAAGGATTTCTATTTTTATAAACATCTTTAGGGGTTATATTCAATTCAAAGGATCATGCTCCCTTTGTTAGACCCTAGTTGGTCCAATTCAATAGATTTAAATAAAGCATGTACAATGGACCTAGAATTACACATCTTGATGTGAGGACATTAGATTTAAATTATATTCCTCAATAAATCAAACATTAAGTATTCTAAATAAGTGTTTCCAAGGTTAATAGAGCATGATACTCCTTTTGTTCCTGAATGAGTGAATCAATGTAATTAAACATAACAACATATCACATAAATCAGAATAAGCATACACTAAGTCAAACCACAATAGCTAATGAAAAAGTAGGAGAGGTGTGCTTTTCATTTTAAAATTTAATAATTAAGGTTTATACCAATCACTAAATAAGAAACCTAGGTCATGTGTGAATAACATATATAGAGATAAATATCAAATGTACGGGGATGGTTTATAAGGGGATTAGGAGATTTTGATGCCATTAGCTAAATTCACATAGGAATATGTCATATGTAAGTAGGTTATTACATTAAGATATAATCAAATCAAGACTAAATCATCAAAGAAAAGGGCATGGGTATGAAATTTTAACATTTTATTTTTCCCTAATTTAATGTGTATACAAACTATTAGGTAGATGCATGTCAAACTAAACCAAGTAATAAGAATTAAAATAAAGTAGTTTTCAAATAATCAAATGAAATAGATCTATCAAAATCTCATTCTTGAATTTAATTTGGAGTTTTTCAATGTTTGTAGTGTTGTGCGAGTTACAGTTTTAGGTAGATATTTTATTCAAATAATCTCCAAATATTATTACAGTTGTTCATTATAGAGTTTTTTCTTGTGTAGTTACATGTTTTCACATATTTTCTCAAATTTAGTAATTAAATCAGTCTTTAGAGTTTTTGTGTAAGCTTGATCAAATTGGGTGCATAGTTTGGCGAAAAAATTGCTAATTCTTTAAGAGTATTTTAATTTATTTTAGAAATAATTTTCATGAGTATTTGAATATGACAATTTTGACATAGTTTTTTTATTTTATTTTAAATGGTCTAGAAAATTATATTACTTGGGACATTACAATGAGCCTATGACTACAAAACATAACTCAAAATAAATACTAGTGATATAAATACCCATAGAGTTGATTGCATACAAAGAATTGTATTAATTCGATGTAAGGATAAAATATAATATCATGAAAATTGTAACAACTAAGTTAGAAATCATGACCCTTTTTTATGTTAATTTATTTAACATAATTGTAGATAAAGTAGAATTTACATTATTCCTATAAGAAAAAATTAAAATAAATATACAACAAACCCAATGGTTTTCTTCTAGACTTAAGTTGATAGGTACCCTTTGTTCTATATTTCACTTAATAATGAATCCTAAAAGATCCTGTCAATTTGAGACGTGGTCTTGAAATTAGTTCACTTGAATTTTTATTCTAGGATTGTTAAATTAGTTTTCTTCTAGAGACCTATGAATGCAAATCATCACTAAGACCAAAACAATATATATTTTGTTCCAATAGGAATAATAATTATAGTTTTCTATAGGAATGAAAGGTTTGTATTGATTGGGGGGTGACCCTTTGGTGAAATGTTGGGGCTTCTTGCCTGTAGAGCCAATAACCAAGGTTCAAACCTCGTGAGGTTGCTCTCTATAGCATCAACAATGGAGTTGTTTTTTACCCTCATATTAAGGGGAGGCTCATTGGTGAACTAGTGGGGCTTCTTTCCTATAGTGCCAACAACCAAGGTCCAAACCTTAATATTAAAAAAAATCCAATAGTGGCATGTTCTGATGGTGGAGTTGTTGCGTTGTTATTCTTTCCATCAAGGTTCAAACCCCATTGGGGTGTAATTTTTGATAATTTATATTGGGGATGAGGTCCCTCATTTGTGACCTCACCAGTTCATAGCTCCAGGTCAAAAGAATTTACCCCTCTTATAAAAATAAAAAGGTTTGTATTGATCAATAGATAATTAATGTACAAGTTTTTAATTAGGCCACCTCTATCTTGATGATGATATGTTGTGGATCCTCTCCACTTATAATCATATCAAATGCTTTCAAATAACTGATATGGTTTCATCATAATGAAAATATTTCACTCGTCATTGTGACCAGTTTCACTAAGTGCTATGTAAATTAAATGGCTATGATCAATCGATTTAAAATTCAAAACTCATGTTTTAATATTATAAATAAAATGTAGGTTATTTTCTTGATTTATTCATCTCATCAAGTCACATGTTTCCTCATAGGTTTTGTAAGCAATATAATGAAAATACTAGAGTCTCACATCTACACAGATAAATAAGGGCATCTACATTGTTAGATTAAATCACATCCATATTTTACATTTATCGAGGTTATTTTAAAGATTCAACAATAAACTTGTATTTGCACAAGCCCTCCAATTGACTTACCTCTATAATCATAAAATTCTGCCTTCACCATGTAGGATATTAGTGGTAATAAAATTGATAGGACATACATTAAGAAACAATTGTGCATACACCTATGTATGATAAATCTAAAGTTCATAAAAACATGGGACATGGAATAGGGTAAATAGGAGAGAGAAAGAGAGAGACCCTTATGATTAGACTTTGATTCAAAAATTTAGTCACATATTATAATTTATTTTAAAGATGAAACATTCAAATGCACAACTTAGGGAAAGTTCTTTGGTAATTAAAGTATATCATATTATCATAAGTCAAGAGTTCATTTGTATCTCAATATTAATTATTTTACATGAGGACCAAAGATTCTATTGAATGTTTACTCAAGAATCATTTTTAGAAAACTTGTGTGTACTCACACCAAGTTAAACATAAGAGCAAGGGTTTTATAATAAATATTAAAATTTATATAATTGATATAAGATTTAATGAGGAAATATTGTACTAGTTACAACATAGTGAGCCACCAAATATTGTAGTTGGACATAATTAACACCTAGTGTTAATAGGACATTCATTATCACAGTTATACATTTACATGAAATATAGAGAATGTTTTAAGAAATTAATGGATTATAACATTTGTGTTATAAGAATATTCTAATGTAAAACCTTATTCCTAGGAATAACTTAGAGTTGTAATTTTTTTTTCAAACTCTCCATACCATCATCATTAATAATATTTACAATCTATATACTACAATAATATAATATTTAACTTCCCAAGAGAGATTCATAATAATATTGAGATAGTTATTACACATTATATTGATTTAATCTCATTAATCCATATCTACATTCCCTTAATATATTATTAAATCACTATGACATTTTCTATATATTTTCTATAAAAGCTAGGTTTGGAATAAGAAAACATTGCAATTAGTATTATCTTTTTACATCCTTATTATAAAAAAAAGAGGGCTTATCTCATTTGATCATACATGTTTTAGTATAAATTTTATAAACTTTAGAGAGTCATGTAGATATATACTTATGTCTATATTGAATTAATATATTACAACTTGTGTAGTGAAATTTTTGGTATAAATATGAGATTAAAAGATTCATATTAGAACCTCATTGACCAAAATTTGAATGTCTATTTGATGTTCAATTGATAGTAATTTTTAAGTTTAGATTGAATAAGGTTAAGAGTAGCTAGGAGGAGTACAAACATAGGACTAGTAAAATCCAAGAAGGCGTGTTTAGTGTATTATTAATATGGTAGAAGTGTACTAGCTAAATACACAAATTTTCCTAATAAGAAATTTCTATCTCTAATTCATTTATCTTTGAAATAATCGCAACTTGTAGATCTAATAATTCTATTTATACAAGAACAATTCTTATTCATTATTTTTGTGAGGTTACTGAAATAATTATTGATTCAATTGGTAATATTAAAATTTTAGAAGATAATATTTATAATTTATATCTTAAAAATGTTGAAAATGATGAATGTTAACTAATATAACTGTTTTGATGAAAAGGAAATCCTAGGTCTAATGCATAGAACACTAACATCAATTATTTTTCAAGAGGACATTAAGATGCAAATCAACAAGGAGATTAGATTAATTTCAACCATGAAGGTGAGTCAATTAGCCTTGGATTTGATCCTCTTGTGCCTTAGAAATTTATTAGAATTTAATTTCTTTAACTAACCTAATGAAACTATATTCCCCAATTTTAAAATGTAATATTTTGAAAACAGACAAACTATAACAAAAAAAAATTGACAACGGATCTAAGAAAGGTTGAGTTTTGTGCACCTGTCCTACATTTTTTAAGCCAATTCGGTAGGACTGAGTCACCCTGTGTGACTATGTCCTTACAAGCTTGTTTTAGATTTGAAATTTTGGACTTGTAACACTTTGTCTACTCTCTGAAACCTAACCTACAAATTCTCATCTTTGGATCTTTACCTACAATAAAACTACAAAAAAAGATGGTATGTTTTGGCTATATAGGAGTTTTCCTTAGTCAATCCCTTGTTTTGGTATTTCTACCTCCACAAGTGGCTAGTAAATTGATTAATAAAGGTGTGTGTTCTCTTCACCTTATGTTTATCTAAGGTTGTGATGAGCGAAAAATTCATAAAACCCTACTCAAGTGCATTAGAGAAAGATTTGTATATGATAATGGCAAGATCTACCAAAGAGAAAGTCAAATACCCTTAGTAAATCTAAAACACAATGATACCTCACCTTGGGAAATAAGCAGGTGAAGCTTGAAGATGAGAATATTTAGGAAAAAAGTCATTAGGTTGTAGAAAAATTCCAAGAGAATTTTCCAAACCTAGAATCCATTATGTCCTATTGCCATCAAAGTTCAATCATTGAACTATACCTGATAAAAATATGCTTCAAAACATACAAATTTAAATGTATGTGGTGTAATTCAATGATCCCTTACTTTTTCTCTTTCTCAAATTTTCCCAATTCTTCCCATTAGTTTTCAAATGATTAAATAGATAGGTATTTATAGGCATTTACTTTAATTTACTAAAAATTAGATCCAAATGGTAAACCTTGAAAATTTTAAATTTAAATAATTAAATGTTGACAATGACATATTCAATTTTGGAGGAAAAATAGGGGGACTAAGTCATCCTAGGTGACTATTTCCCAGCTTTATTTTGTGGGACTTAAGGTGTCAGGGACAAAATGTGAAATGAATGTATTGGTTTTCTACTTGCAATTTGTCAAAAAAATGATAAAATGGGCCATAAAATGTATAACTTTGGAAATTAGGATTTGATTAAGGGATGTTGAAATACATTGATGGAAGGGTCATCAAGTTGATTCTAAATACATTATGGAATTGTACTTTCACCTAAAAGGGAGTATAATTTCCAATGCTAAATTTATCCCCCACTTAAGCTTCCATATGACACTATGTGCATATGCAAGCTAAATTATAAAAGGTAAATCTTATTGCATAAAAAGGAGAGTAAAAAGGATTTTGTAGATCATTCATCAAATGGGAGAATGAAGCCCCTAGTATACTCATCTGCAAAACCACAACATTAGGAACCACATCTTGCAAAACCAAATTGTTAGACATTAAAATATCATCCTATACCTACAAGAAAACTTCTAAGGAGAGGGAAATTTGTGGGTAGATGTATGCCCCTCTAATTCTTCTTGCTTTATATAGGTGGAATCGAGGTAGCAATCTAACCACATGAAATTTTAAAGCTTGGTTGAAAAAAGTGTTTGCAATAGGTTCATGAAATCATAACATCCACTATCGATAAACATACAATATGAATGGGAATACAAATATGAATCTAACGCAATAGATGGCATCAAAATTGGAGTTCTCTAGCTCTAATTATGTTGAATTGAATGAGATATGTTATGAATAAATTTTACTACAAGTTATAGCAACATTACCCTTTTTCATTTGGACTTTTATTGATTGTAGGTTCAAAGAGAGTAATACCATTAAACCAAGGAGAAGGGATGTCGATACAACAATCATAGCAGCCCCTGAGGCTTGAGATCTTATGACCAGATGTTGCACAAGGCATAGTCACAATAGTGGTGAGTTGCTTTTACCTTTTCTCTATAATTTCTTTCACTATTTTATGTTATTTCTATGTATTTTCCAAAAAAAATGGTGATATTATCCATGTCAAGCGATAGTCTCCTATTTGAGTGACCCTATCCAAGAATGGCTACACTAACCCATATTGGTGCCCCTATCCCAAAATGGTACCAGTGTCCAAATTCAAAAACTTGATGCTTAGAGATGACTAATTGTTGATTTTGCTACATAACTGATGATTACTTTTTCTTCTTACAGGTCTCACCATGTGCACGAGTGTCTAAGAGGATAGTTATTTTCATTTATTCAAGAGCAAGCCACACAACCCTCACCTGAGGAGGAACAAAATTTATGCACCATTGGATTATATTTGGTGTACACCATGCCACATATGAGATATCATGATGCTATACTGATGGTGTTTGTTGAGAGGTGGAATTTTGATACCTCCAGTTTCCATATTTCAATGAGCGAGATGGTGGTTACTCTTGAGGAAATACACTACATATTTAGGCTATCGGTGCAAGGAAGGACTGTGCATCATGATGACTCTTGGACCCCTTCAGAGGTTAGGAGAGATTATCTCTACTATATCATCCACTACATAGATTGTGATCCTAGGGGTCATATTCAACTTAAATGGCTTTTACATGTAGGCACTAATTTGCCACTAATTTGGTGGATCATGATTGTAACCATCACACTAGCTCTAACACTCGATGGATGAGGCATAGACCTTCATGTGGCCTAGTACAAAATATACAAATGATGGAGGAGTAGCTAGTACTTGATTAGGGATTGAGTATGCTAGCACACCTTTAAGTTATGATCTTGGTTACTTCATTTATCAGTAGTCCAACAATATTCTACTTTGTACACTTCTTTAGGTGTGGTCCTTTGAGAAAATTACTTGCACGAGACCACTTGGATGCCCCATGATATCCCCATATACATAGCCACAGGTATTTTCTTATACACATAGGTGGCCCTAGAAGTGCGAAGACCTATTGTATTGGAGAGTCATCTTTGATTGGCTATAGGATGATCACATTGTATGTGTTAGGAAAAGGCGTGAACTATCCACCTAGCATAATTTTATAATGTAATGTTTTATTATTTATTATATGGTGCACCTAGGGGATGTAGGGATGCATGCATCACATGGTTCTAGCATTCTTGGGGTCACTTTATGCATTGTATGTAACATTGGATTAAATATTTAATATGGGATTGCACATGGGAATAATATTTAATATGGGGAAAACTTACTACCAATATTAAATGAGGGGTTAATGGTTTTGTGGGAGCTTGTTTCTATAAAATAAAACATGTGGGTAGTTGTATAAGATTGGTTGGTTGAGGTTTTCTCTTGTTATCATTTGTGAGGGTTGAATCATGGCATGGGATGTGTGGTTACATGCTTGTTCACACAGAGCGCTTGTAATGGTTTTGATGTTTCAAAGGTGTTCATGGAGAACTCTGAAGATGTATTGTAATATTTATTATTGAATAATACATGAGTGATGGATGCTTTGGAGGTTGGTTTTTTCCCTTTTTAGGTTTTTCCTAGGGCATATCTTGTGTCATCTTTGATGATATGTTGTCTATTATTTTGCATATGGATTATGAATACTTGTTTGCATAATTTTTTTTAGTTTGGTTATGTAGAAATTGTCTTGGGTGGATGCATATTTCCTTTCATTTCATATCAAAGCCATGGTCATAGTTTATATAACACTTGTTGGAGTAGATATAGTGTATAATTAAATTTAGGGCTTACATAGAAACAATGAAGACATTGCAAGATATGAGGGTTTTGTGCAGATTTTTTTTGTAGATTTGGGGTTTTGGGGTTGCAAATTTGTGGTTATTTTTTGTAGATCTAGGGTTATGAATCTTTATTTGAAAGATGTTTTATTTTTAGTATGTTTTTGTCTCACTTTATAAAATTGTGACATGTATCCTCATAACTTGAGACACCTATTCCATGCATACTTGCCACTTCCTCACACTTGATAATTGAGCTAATAGTTATTACACATTTGGAGGGTTAGTCAGTTGTTCAGTCCTACCTTCGTACCTCATCTACATTTGGAGGGTTAGTCAGTTGTTTATGTTGGTGTAATTAACTATTTAATTATATCTTCATAAGTTTATTTTAGGCTTTCATTTATGTCCTAGGTTCCATTTAATTATCCTTATCTAATTGAGCTAACTTGTAGCTCAAGTTAGGTTTAGGGTTGTGCATGCTTTCCTTTTATAAGCAAGCCTCATCTTGTACATTTGTATCAATTCAATCATGAATCAATCTTGCATATTGATATAGCAAGCATTCTCGCCATTATCTCTCTCTTGTGGAAGTATTTTGGTCTAGCAACTGATTCCTAGTTTTCTACATGGTATCGGAGCTTCCAGGTTGTAGACTCCTCGGATCCGGAGGGTTTTATTTTGGCTTGAAGATTTTGTTGGGTGTAGATTGAGGTTTCAATAACCTCACGGTTGAGATCAAGGTCTGCAGATGAATTTTGACTATAAATTCATCCATTTTGGATAAAGTTGTTTTTGAAGCAAATTTTTGCTAGAACAATCTTCTCAGTGGTACGATTTTTCCATTTTCACAAAAAAAAATATTTTGTGAAATATTTTTCTACGATTTATCTAAAATTTTGGGGCAAAATTTCTTTTTCGGGCATTTATTTCCAAGGGTCTATTTGGTCGTCAGATCACATCAGTACATCAATGTCGGATCTACATCTTGTGCGAAATATTCAGCAGTCTTTGATAGTAGTCACATCCGCCCTATTGGTCTGTCCGCGAGTACTCCCATTGGCAATCTCATTGGTGGTCACTACAGCCGGTACATGATCAATCCGCAGGTTTGACGAATCAAGCAAGTCCTATTCATTGGTCTATGTCAGTGTCAGATCCTTATAAGGTCTTCCTTCATTGGCGGGTACGCTATCATCTGTCGGCATATCCCTTCATTAGCGGGTTCTATGAAGGGTTTTTCGGTGTACAGGGTGTCCATCTACATTGGGTATGGTTTTATCGGCTGTCAGATTCCATTGGATCTGCTCTTTTTGAGTACACAAACCCGTAGATAAATCTCCACATCGGCTGGTACTTCTTCTGTGTCGGGTACAAAGATATCTTAAGTCGCAAGGTTTGTACAAAATCTGCAAATCATCGGCCATTTCCTTCTACTCACCGGAATTTTCATTGCATGGCCCTTGCCTCAACTTGCCAGCCAACACATTACTATCATTGGGCTCCAATTTACTATCACATCAGTGGAGGACGTCTTCCTTACACCGACAGTTGTCATTGGTGGTCACTTTACTAAATGTCCGGTACCGTCTGCAAATCATTGTCCTCACCTGGTATGCTGGTCCCTTCATTGTTGCAAGTACCAGGCTATCTATACACAGGTTTTATATTTGTTTAGTCGGCATGCTTTTTAAAGCTTAAACATTGCATTAAATTTTTCTGCTTTAAAATATTTGGCAAGGCCGATAGTGTTTTTGCAGCGGTGGTTCACAATATTTTAAAACCCTATTTTTTTCCATGGTCATATGAATGACCTAAGTCTAGCACCCGGGTGCCCATATTTTGCACCAATTTAGTCTTTTGGAGACTAATTTTTGCCCCCATAATGCCTTTTACAGGCCTTTTTTAGCATTTTATCATAACTTTTGCATACGGAGGCCATTTTCCAGAAACGAGATATCGTCGAAAAATTGGAAGAGTCATCTTTTCAGTGGTGCAGATATTTTGCAGGGTTTTTGTAGTTTTGTGCCATATTTTCCAGGTTGAAGACAGATCTCATTTTTTTGGCTTTCAGAGCTCATATGTTTGTAAATGGGTGACTTAATTACTTTGGAGAATGGGAACTATAGGCAATGGAGTAATTTAATTCTCACTCATCTTGGTGAGAGAAATCTATTGCCCTATTTGTTTAATACAGATCCTTTTCCTAGCACAGGTGTTGAGTATTGCATTTGGAAAGGCTTTAGGGCTAGAGTCTTTAGAGTTATTTTTGAAAATGTAAATGATGACATTTTGGAGACACTTATTCACTTCGAATGTCCTCATGCTCTTTGGACTCACATTAGAGAGGTATATGGAGACCATGATTCTTCTCCATCTCTTGAAGCTCCTCTTTCCAACTCACATGTGCTTGTTCATTCTTCAGAGTTGATAACCCATGCTTGTGATCCTTTGGACAAGATTGCAGATGCTTCAGAGGTTCCAGATTCTTCATCTTTTGTTGATGAGTCATTGAGTACTACCATTGATTCATTGCAACAGGTATCTGATAGTCTTCCTGATTGGGATTCCTATTTGACAGACATTGCTTCTTTGTTTGTGGAGTCTCACATTTTAGATTTGGAGGACCAATTTGAGAGTCTATCTCTCCTATTTGATGATAGTCATGGGTCCACTATTATCACTTCATGTTTGTCTATGGAGTTTGTTCAAGATCAGTTTCCACTTGTTCCTGGTTTGTCACAGTTTTTTGTGATTGGGCATGTACCTGATTGGATTGTGGCATCATCTTTATCATCCAAGAACTTGGCAACACATGAGCAGATTTCAGAGACACAATCTTCATACATATGGATTCCTCTTCCTTCTTCCTATCCAGAATGGGAATCATTCTTGTAGTTGTACTTGGTGTATCTTCTTCCTAAGGGGAGAAACATTGTTTGTAGGCATTGGATTTTGTTTTGTCTTCAGACATTAACCATACTTGCAGGAGATCATACATCATGGGGGGGATATCTTATCTCATCACTTCCCTCTTATGGGGGGGTCATTTATTGTATATTCATGATGGATGTAGTCCTTGGGGGGGTATCATTGAGTCCTCCATACATCATGTTTACATTCGTCATGCTTGTTTTTTGTTTTCTCTCTTTTGGAGAGGGATTTTCTTCCCACTAGGTTTTCCCCTTTTCTCTGCTTTATGAGAGATTGCATTTCATTTGCATCTGTAAATGGGTACCTAACATGGCCTAGTTGTCGGACCCATAGTAGTTTGCATTATAATTTTCTCCCTAAGTTGCACTTATGGGGGGGTGTTGGTGTAATTAACTATTTAATTACATCTTCATAAGTTTACTTAGGCTTTCATTTAAGTCCTAGGTTGCATTTTATCGTCCTTATCTAATTGAGCTAACTTGTAGCTCAAGTTAGGTTTAGGTTTGTGCATGCTTTCCTTTTATAAGCAAGCCTCATCTTGTACATTTGTATCAATTAATCATGAATCAATCTTGCTTATTGATAGCAAGCATTCCTCACCATTACCTCTCTCTCTGTGGAAGTATTTTGGTCTAGCAAATGATTCCTGGTTTTCTCATAGTTTAGTCCTACCTTCGTACCTCATCTACTTTCCATTTTATACTAATAACATTTATTATAATGTTGAAAAATTAATATAACCAGTAGTGGTTATATTTAACCATTTAGGTACCATCAAGTACTTTTAAATGGGTGATTTTTTAATTTTTCCATAACTTGCAAATGAAGAGTAAATTTTTATGTGCAAATAGGTTAAGGGAAGTTGGTTCATCACTAAAATTTGCATGTTAAGATAATTTCAAATTTGTGATGTTTAATATCATTGTTTTGGCCTCTTAAGTCATCATTGTATGTGAATTTTGATTAGGCATAACTCTCACTCCAATTATCAAAATTCCAAAATATTTTTTTATGCATATCAAAGTTTCATGAGGAATTTTAATTTTCTTGTATTTTAGATTTGGATTGCCCATTTTTCATAAAGTATAAAAATCACCATGCATTATAAATAGTCAATTTGGCATCCAATCTTCAAACAAATTGTAATTTCTTGAACATTGTTATAGGATGGCCTATGTTTTAGTATTAATCATCTAGGGTGATATATGTGCATTTCATATTGATATTTGTTAAATAATTAGACCATTCCAAGAAATTAAAAATTGAACTGCACATATTGTGGGACTAATCAACCTGGGGATGAGTTTTGTTCTCATACCTCACATTCACTCATCCAAATCCTTTTCAAGGTTGCAAAGCCTAAATCATTGTTTCTCTATTTGAATATCCTAGTCACTCATCCATAAGTTCTACCAATTGTTGTATCTAGTCATTACTATCATCATTCTAGATCCACCACATCGGGATGCATATCTATAAGACATCACATCTTTATTTATATAATCTCACCTTGTAGATTTGGATGACATCATTGAGGAAAAATTCATCTTCTCTATGATGTTAACCTCTATGATGTTGCATCACCATTTCCATCTTTGGATATTTTTCATGCCTCAACTACATTAGCTTTTATCATGATGAATTATGCAAACATTCATGATTTCACCTATGTAACTCAATCATCATCTATGTTGACATCCTTTGTAGCAATACCATATTCTCATCAGTCTAGTTAGGTAACCATACATCCAAGGTCCCTATTATGGAATCACATATGGTATTGAATCCATCTTATCAGCATTTGTCACACATCAGCATTGGCTTGGAGATCTTTGAGAATCACTTTAAGGAATTATTGGCAGCATTTCAATTTATGAATCATGTTCATCATTCAGAGACATTCATCTTACTCCCTGCATATTCCTAATGGGTATGGAAAGTCATATTGCACACATTTGTGTTGTTTCTTCCCAAGGGGAGAAATTTTGTTTAGTGTTCATGGATCATCTTCAACATTCAATATCAAACATCTACCAGCACTACAAAGAATAATTCTGACAAGTGATTGCATGGTTTTTCTTCTCATATCAATTTTGGGAGGAAACATTTCCTCACATGGAATTCATTACTTCACATTTTCTAGGGGATCACATAGGCTTTCTCTCTTTTCTCTCCTATCAGGGAGCATTCATTGTACCTTTTGTTGGAAGTAGTCCTTAGGGGTTCATAATGAGTTCTCAATTGATCACTTATCTTCTTTACCCATACATTTTATTTCATTGCATCATTTCTCTTTTGGATTGGATTTTTATTTCCCATTGGGTTTTCTCCTTTACTCCACATTATGATAAATTTGTAGATGAGTATAGAGCATGTCCTAGTAGCCAATACTCATCACCATGCATACATTAATCCTTAAGTTGTACTTAAGGGGGATTATTAGTGTAAATAGATTCATTATTCACTTAACAAATCACCTTTTAGGGATTGACCTTTTCACACAAAGCTTCTTAATTGCACTTATTTTTCTTACACTTTTTCTCACTTAATAGAATTGATACATGTGTCCTTGTCACTTGAGACAACTATTGCATGCATACTTTCCACTTACACACTTGTAAACTGAGCTCACAAGTGTTGTACATTTTGAAAATTAGTAAGTTGTTCAGTCTTACCTTCCTACCTCATCTACCTTGCCTATATCTACAAGGTTTTTTATTGTATATTTACACTCTTCATCATATATTGATAGACATATCATTGTGCTCACATTTTCACTTGTGGAAGGTTATCAATTCAATCATTTTGATCTTGGCATTCTCAAACAATTTTTTTTGACATGACTTGCTCGATAAGCAAATTAGTTTGATTATTGAGGATTAGGAAGATCTAAGTTAACATGTTAATCCAAAATTTTATTATACTACTCATTATGACACTTTTTTAATGAGGATAAAGCATGTGAGAAATTCATTTCTAGGCTAGGTAGATATTGGATTATAATGGTATGGAATATTTACAATACCAGGTATAGGAAATTCATAATGATAACACCTTTCCTTCTATAATGTGGCTTCATTGGGAGTGGTCTATAATCCTATTGCTACTAAATCTCTATCTAATTTCTCCCCTTAAACCTACCATTAATGGTATGGATACAACTATTAGATTTATGAGGAATAGTCAATAAATGGCCTTCCTAGGCACTATCTCAAAACTAAGGTTAAAATATATTTTTAAAACAAAGTCTAGCTTGTTATTATATGTGATTGAATGGATAGTAGTTGAGTTCCTAGTCCTAAATAATTGGCATGTTGGTGATGAGATTAAAATGGTTATAGCCTTAGCACATGCCTTAGTATAAAAGCAAGAAGTAGGTAGCTTAAATGGTGTCTCATTAACTAGTTCTCTTGACCTAAATTTCTATATGAATGGTAGTTTTACCTCAACTTTAACTCTCTAATTTCATATTTTAATCTATTTATCTTCATCATTAACCCAAAAAAGGAGGCTTGAAGGAAACACATGGCTAAACATGCCATTGATTTCTCAAAATTATCTATGGGTTTAACTGGAAAACTAGATATTGAATGGATGATATAACTACTTATTAATAGCTTGGATGAGGAAGATTATTAGAGCATTGGTAAAGCAATATAAATAATTTATATGTAGTTTTGGTGGACTATAGTGTTAGGATTTTTTGTGGGATTGAAGAGTTAAATTACCAATTATAACATAGATATGAATTATAGAACATAGAAATGAAATAAGAAATTCATAGAACTGTAAGAAAAATAAATAATTATGCGGTTCATCTTTTGGGATACATCTACAAACAACAATAGTCCAAATTTTATTATACTTTCGACAATTACAAATACATTTAACCTGCAACAATATACACTCTATATCCTCATGCACTGTTGTGTGTTGCACCTTAAATAACAATGATACACACCACGTGCTTTGTTGCATGTTCATCCCTCTCAAAACCATGACCTTCTATCTTTTTATTACATGCATCTTGTTGTTGCCTTCATCACAAATTCATGACACTTTGAATTCTAAATTCTAGGCAAGAAATAGTTATTATTTCGAGCAGTTTCAAATTGGTTTTTCAACTGAATTAGAATAGGAATTTTTAACAAATTCTTTATTAAAATAATGATGAATTTTCTGCCCCCCCTGCACTCCCTCGTTAATTAATTTAGGGAAAACTATGCTAGGAAAAGTGACCAAAAGACTTAACATGGAGCATGATTAGGCTACATATACCAACATATGAATCACTCAAGGGTATTTTATTTATAAAACCCTACAAATGTAATTTTCCAAAAAAAATTATAATCTAGCCAAGAAACTATGTAATTTTCTTCAAGTATTTTAATGAAAGGGAGTGATCTCCTATGTCATATATATCTAGCAAAAATAAATTATATTTTTGAAATATATATATATAAGCATGTAGTTGGTCTCAACCTTTTCAACTACCTTGACCTCTTCTCATGGGCATGATGCTCATGACTAGTTTAATTTTGGTAACTTTCCTTGCTTAGAGCTAGTTTTTCCTCCTATTTATGAAGACTAGAACGGTGCTTTTATTAGTTAGGCACCCATTGATGATAGTTGTATCCTCACTAATGTTTCTGGTAAACTAGACAACCATGATCTTCCTCTATCAATATTGTTCTCGACACTTAATGATTTATCATATTTATTAATATATAAATTAACCATCTTTGAACTATTTTCATATTTTATATTAAATTTGATCCTCCATAAAATCATATACCTTTCTACCACACACCTTTTTCTCATAAATAATATATTCTTACTTATCTAATTAAAAAAATTAAATAGCCTAAATTATCCCTAAATAGATGCATTTTTCCCTTTGGATGTATAGACTCAATACAACTTGAATTTTAAACGGTCTTCTTTTCATCTACGATGAAAACAACTCGTCGATGATGCCAACATGAGTTAATGTTAAACATTCGAATTTTGGTTTGACACGTGGTATCCTACAATTACTCGAGTATAGGAATCATCGACGGTCGGGGATTAAACACCACCCAGAAGCACACAAAAATGCTATGATCAAAGTAACATCAATATTCGAATCTTTAGCTCGTTCACATACATTTTTCCTTATAAAATCTAAGATACAAGCATCTGTGTCCATGGTGCTTGTAATCTAAGTCAAGAAGGGAGCAGTGTTCTTAGTGCTGCTGTTCTTGACTTGACAGGGAAAGGTCTAGAAAGAAAAGATTGTTAACACGATGACTTCATTTCTCAGCATTGGCATCAATCCTTTCCTGGCGGGATGGATCTTGAGTTGCTTCAATGGAATTCTTGTAATAGCAATTGCTCCATATGTTCCTGCAATGTACGTGTTTGGGGACTCTTTAGGAGATGCCGGCACCAACAACTTCATTCCTCGCAGTACTTCAAGAGCAGACTTTCCTCCATATGGTGTCTCGTTTTTCCCCTATCCAACTGGTCGTTTCACCAATGGTCGCACAGCTTTTTATTTCTTAGGTAATGGTCTGTCTTCAGCATTTTTTAATCGAATTTGTTGATGGAGTGCTTTTAAGTAGGCCAGTACATGATTCATCCAGACAGGCAAAATATCAGAGAAGAAATGTGCATCTGATAATGCTATGCTAAGATATAGTTTAAGGTTACAAAGTTTTTTTTTTTTTTTTTTTCTTTTTGGGTCGAACCCAAAACAATTAGATTATATACATATGGTTATCTGTATTGTTTTGAATAAGTAGATTACAACATGCTGAGTAAATATGTATAAATCAGAAATAATCTTTTGACTGAGAAGAAGAGATCCTATCAAATTCACATTAAATACGAAATATAATGTTTGATTTATCATAATAAAAATAGATATTTGTACATGATTAATCCCTCAGAAGATATTTTATTTGGTTTCAGGTAAATTCGCCGTCAGCAATTCACCGCCATCAATTCATTGCTGTGACATATTCATCACATATACAATTCACCACCAGCTATTCATCACCGTGGTATATTCATCATGTATATCTTTTTTATGCATTCAACAAATAGTGAATATATCACGGCGATGAATTGCTGGAGGTGAATTGTATATGCGATGAATATGTCACAATGATAAATTGTTGACAGTGAACTGCCCATGGTGAATTGTTGAACGATGAATTTTTCTAGAACCATTTTATTTCCAATCTCTGTGAATTATCGAAAAGCTGTTTGCTCAAAATGTGGCTTTTCAATTGTAATTTTACACTGTTATATCAAGAAGCTTAAAAAATTTAGAACATGTGGTTGCAGCTACATCTTTCTTAGGGCTCCCTCGCTTCCCTCCTCCCTTTCTAAAACCAAAAGCAAACTTTTCAACTGGCATAAATTTTGCATCAGGAGGTAGTGGATTGCTCGATTCAACAGGAGCTGAAGAGGTAGCTTCCAAACTATATTTTTCATTTCTTATTTGGATTTTGAAGAAACCTCAATCAATTAAAGTGGCTAACAAACGCAGAGGGGCCCAAGTAACTTCTTATGTATTTGCATTTCCCCATATCATTCGTATAATAGGCAAGAAAATGGATGCATTCGCTCTCTGATATGATTAGGCTTCTTTGCTCTTGCAGATCATAATCTCCATGAGTACCCAAATTCAGCAATTTGAATATTTGATGAAGACAAAAGAGATCCATAAGTATATTGGATCGAAAAAACTCAAATCTTTCCTTGCTAGCTCCTTATACTGTATTTCAGTTGGAGGAAACGACGTCTCCAACTACCTTTCCAACGCTACATTCCAAAATACAACCACTCCTGAACAATTCATTACTTCTTTGGTGGCTAATTTTCAATCATACATAGCAGTAAGTTCTCCAATACACTTTGTATTGTACCTATTTACGTGAAATTATTTATCTATTCACAATTGTTTTGTCTCGCAAGTGAGAAAACTTATAGTTTTTCTACTAAAATTGACAGAGGCTTTACCGTGTTGGGGGAAGAAAATTCCTTGTATTCGACATTCCCACTGTAGGATGTACTCCAGTTAGCAGACTCGTATCAGGGAATGGAGAATGTCTGGATGCTGCAAATCAGTTGGCTGTGGCATACAACACTGCTCTGAAGTCTGTTATAGATCAGCTTAATCAACAACTGGAAGGACTGTCTCTTATTCTACTTAATTCCTTTAATTATGTTGTTGACATGATTCAACATGGTGAATCCTATGGTAAGGCAAAGCTCCTGCTATTCCCCTTTCTCTGTTCATCATTTTATCTTGTTATAGTCTGATTGTTGTTTTTGAATATAAAGTGTAAACAGAAATTGACATTAAAAAAAAGTATTATGAATGTTTTTAAATAAGTATAAAGGATAATGAGATTCACAACTCCTGTAAAATGTATTTATCTTCAAGAAAAATAAATAAAAAATCAATAAATTTATCATCTTAGAAATGTTATTTTAATAATTGTTGTTCTTCTGAATTGGTTTGCAGGACTATCAGAGACAAAATCAGCATGTTGTGGATCAGGGGCACTTAATGCAGAAGTGAGGTGTGGAAAGACTACTCCACCGGCTCTGTTTTGCAACGATACAAATTCTTATTTGTTTTGGGATGGAAGTCATCCCACTGAGAAGATTTACTCTATTTTTTCAAAGGAGATATGGAGCGGAAACTCTTCTGTTATGTATCCATTTAATCTCTCTACCCTAATTTTAGGGGAAAGCATCTATGGCCATTATTAAGGACACAACGCCCGTCCTTGCCGTCATTTAGAGGGGATGCCATTTCAATGTTGTATTGATTGCTTGTGTTAGCCACAATGAATAAGATGTTTTTGGAGTATCTGTTTTCAGCTAAAGTTAGTACAAAGCGAGTAAAGTTTGATTATATTTTACAAAGATTTGATTAAAATATAATATTTGAAATTTCAATTATATTTTTAAATAAAATAATTTTTTTTAGGATAATAAAAATTATAATGAGATAGGGAAATTATTTATTTTGGTAATGGATCTTTTATTAAATAATATTTTTCTTATGATTTTAAATGTGGTATATAACTGTAAGTGTAAGTTTTTTTTTTCAGTATCATTTTCAAAATCAATATTTTTATAATTGTCATGTTTTTATTAAAAATTTACATTGGATTTTATATTTATTCAATTTATAAAAATAAAATAAATATAATATAATTAAAATTTTTGAAATAACATCCATATCAAAATGTTGTTAAAAAGGGTAGTTAAAATTATTTTAATTTTCTTTCATTTTTATATACTTTAAGGTTATTTCGAAGTTATATATTCCATAGAATAGATTTTTTTAGATTTATATTCCTTAATATTTTTTAAAGTACCTATATGTGACACCCAAAATAGACTACCTAAATATTAGACATATTTTCCTTTTAACAATAGTTTAAAACACAATAATATCATGATGGTTAAATTTTTTGACAAATCAATTGGTTTAACTCCAATTAATTGGGCTCCAATTATATTTAGGTTGCTATATTTCTCAGATAAACATATAACCAATTTTAATCAAATGACACTAAGCTAGAAAATCTATTCTTTACCTCCAACTCCTTGGAAACCTTTTACTTGACTTCTAGTAAACCTAAACCTCCCTAATATTTAACTATATTTAAAATAACTCTAATAACTCTAACTCTATTTGGTATTGACAACCTAAATATTAACTTAAAAATCTAAACCATTTAAAATTGAACTTAATTGTGCTCAAAATCTATCTACTAAGGTTTACCAAGATTCCAAGGCATAACAATTGCCCCTCAGCTTCTAATATTTTTTTAATTTAACTCTCAACAAGTACCAACTTAATTGACCAAGCATCATTTTGTAGCTTAGAAGTGTTAACTTTAAAACTTCTCAATTCACCATGGTGGCATCAACTCAGTATTGCCACTAATATCCTTACACATTGAAGTGGCAAGATCCCAAGGTTAAAGTCATTCCTTGACCTAGACCTAAACCCTTGAGGGTTCATGATGATCCATCCTACATATCCCCTCATAGGAAATCATAGGCTTCATAATTCCCCACCAATATTAGAGGGAGTTCATTCTCTCCTCTTGTATTAGATCTTTGATCTCAACTTTAGACCAATACTATTCATTAAGCATAAGCTATCAACTTGGTCAAATTATAATAAAACAATAAAAATATGCCATCAAGTGTTGGGTCCATACCAAACATTACCAATCCTTAAATATACATGAATACACAGGGTTCATTTCATACTGTAATTCCCAATATCATACACAATAATTGTCTCAAGCCTATATCACATATACACAAGCTGATAATATTACAAATCACAAGTATAGCAGTGACAATATTACATACACATCACAATATCAAAGTGACTATCTCATACACACATCACAAATACAATAGTGATTGGCTCATACGCACATCACACGTACATTAGTGATAGGTTTGTATGTATATCAAATTAAAATAGTGACTAGCCCAAGCGTACAACACATATATCCCATGTGAAAATCCACAAAATACATCACATGTTCACATAAAAAATTTGGTAAAATGAAATAGATGCAACCTACTACATACATCAACCTGCTATCTAATTCATAATAACATAAGCTTGCTATAACATAGTCAAGTATCACATACTACTTGATGTCGTCAATAGCAAGGGCGCAAAAATATCAATGAATACAAAACTTAGGTTAATTGCACGAGTATATAGGGAGTGAATAACATGCACAAAATGAGTGACTAACACCTGTTATAAATCTCAAATAGATTGAATAACCCAAGGAACTTTTTAAGATAAAATCAAAGCTACATAAACTAGAAAAACATAAGAATGCAAACAAGGAATCCGAGAGATTATGCAATTTTGATGTGACAATATTGCATTAAGAGCTTCCAAGCTGAAAAGATCCAAAGAAATAATGCATGAATAATTACTACCTGCATCAAGGTACATGTATGTCAAGGTATGCAACAATGCAAGAGAATGAATGGATGCAAATACAAGCTAGGTAGTGAGTTTATATAGAACTTAGGAGAGGAGGTAGGTGGAAAATCCAACCAAAAGGAATCAAACACAAAAAGTGGAGATTCCTACCAAAAGTGGAAAGTATGGACCACCAAAAGTGGAGTATGCCACCAAGAGTGGAATTCTTTTCACCCTTTAAGGAAGGTGACACCACATACTTATCTCCTAGTAATAAACACACTTTATTATCCCAAGAAAGCTTAATTAAGTGTAGGAAAAACCTAGGACTAAGGAAAAATAAATTAACCCACTAGGAAAATAAAAACCTACACCAACACCTCCCTTAAGCACAACTTAGGAGCATGCAAAAGATTATTGGTCCTGGAAAATGAGGCCATGTTAGGTACCCATGTACATATAAAATTCCCCCTCAAGAAGAAGAAGCCCCATATCACAAAAAGAAAGTACACCCCCTCATAATAGAGAGAGAAATGAAGTGGAAGGATATAGAATACCCCCCAAAGAGAGCCAATGGGAAATGCTCAAAACTAGATGTAGAAGATGGTCCACGATCATCAAACCATGTTCCTCCCCTTAGGAACAAACAAAACCAAAGATGTATATGAGCTATCTCCCCACTCCTAAAAGGAAAATCTAGGAAGAAATTGCAACATGTATGAAGTTTTTGAAGTTAGCTAAAGTATATCCATATCAATGTTGAAGGCTCCCACAATCAAATCAAATGTTCTAGGCCACATTGCTGAAAATGAAAACTCGTAATCTCTTATAGATTGTTGTAGAACACCATCCAAAGACTCAAGTATCTCCTCTAAAGATCTATCCTTGAAATGTTGATCCAAAGTATCCACACCCATGTCAAACTATGATGAATGATCATGTAGAGATTGAACAAGAAGGTCAAGGAGCTCCCTCACAACAACTAAAGAAGAATGAACTTCATCAAATAGAAGATGAAAATCATTAGTAGTGTCTCCCAAATTTGCAATATGTGTCTCCATAAACAAGTTTGAAATACCTGTCAAGTGATTATCCCAAGCTAAATCTAAAAGACTATGAATATCTTGCTACAACGAATCACTGGAAACTTTTGAAGAAGAAACACTAGAATCTAAAGTAGCAATAGATGATGGTCTTGTATAAGAGTGAATTTGCACCCCATTTGAAATTTCCCTTTTTTCCTTTTATCCACCTTAGAAAACCAAGTTCAGAGGCTTAATTCCACCTAAGCCCGCTGCTTGCATCACATGTGGAGATTGTTTTGAGCTTCAGTGGAGGTGTTTCTGTCAGAGACACCCACGTGGCACACAAATGTCTGCCCCGCGCACTTATGTCCCTAACAAATTCTCACGTCTGTAGCCTGCAAAGGTGTTATTCTTCCCATTGGGGGTCAATTTGTAATGCCCTCTTTGGCCGACCAACTCGAATATGTCTATTTCTCTTTATATTTTCTTCAAATTCACCCCTTCCATATGCATTTCAGCTTCTTATGGGATTCTACCATCTTCTTCCATCTTCTACACATCTCTTCACCACTTCTCGACTTCATTCACAAGCTCTAAGCAGCTTCTTCACCATCTCTTCAATCACCAAACACTTTACACTTCACAACAGCAACATCACCACCCCACCACTTCAATAGAGCAAGTGTGGAACAGGACACCATTGCAGTAGAGGCTTGAGTTCCTCTCATTTTCTCCCCCAAGCAGCCTTGAGTGCTCTTGGTGGAGGTGGTAATTTTTACTCCTCTCCTCTATTACTTGGTTGAGTAGCATAACACATTTTGTAGTGCTTTAGTGCTTTTACTTCATTTCTACTTTTCTCCCTATCTATTTGGTTGTCCATGGAGGTGGGAACACCAAAATGGGTTCTGACTTAGGTAGGCTCCTATACAGCCACCCAACAATTTTTCTCTCCCTAGGTATGTGCAGGATCATGATGGGCCAAAAGTGGCAATATGATGGTATGCAACTTTTTACCCAAAATAGATAAACGAAAGGGTTTTTAAAGGAGATTCCCAAATTTCCACCAATATAAATTATGCTTTACTTTGAATTTAATAAGTAATTATTATTCATTTTCTATTAAATTATGACTAAAGTCTGATTAATAGGCCAATTGAAAAACATCTATAGCTTTCAAATGATATCACATTTTTTAATCCAAAATATGTGTCACATTCTATGCTTTGCATACTATAGGATTAAAAAAAGAATTGAATTTCATGAAGTTTTGATGAAGTGAAGCATATGAGTTTTTATATTTTTTAAAATTTGTAATAAAAATTCATAATTAATTATTTCTTGGAAAAATCACAAAAATATGCATCACATGAGACATGAGTCCTCTACTTATATCTAAAATCTTATAAAAAAATATTATCATTTTATTGTGTTAGGGTGGTAAGACAAACACCTACTTCTTATTTTTTCCTTAAAATTTAAGTACTACTGCATTGAAATTTCAAATTTTCACCAAATAGATTTTATTTTTTTTTTAAAAACCTAGTAGTTTAGAAACTACATTCAATTTGCTACAGATTCTATTCTTACATATTTTTGAAATAATATAGATAACTTATTCAAATTTTTATGTCAAGTTGCCTAACTCTGATTTTTCTAATTTTTTTGCCACTTAAGGGCTTGTTTTTTCCGTGATGATCCTACACATACCCCCCTATTTTGTATAGGTATTGAAGACACCCATGAGCTAGAAGCTTCATCATTCACACGGTCGTAAGTATCTCCTTGCTTTCTTCTCCTTATCCTCATCATTTATTCTTTACTTTACTTCAATTCTACCACATTATCGCATTATGTCATTTTCCTACATTTTGTCAATTCTTAGTAATCGGATTGCTAGTTGTTGCTTAGGCATTTTCTAAAAAATTATCATTCTCAGTCAGATGAGATGCTAGCACACCTTTGGGATGCCAACGAGCCGCTATCATGCATCTTTTGTGCTATTGCCCTTTGACTAAGAGCTTGATGGTTTGTCTAGAAAATATATGTCACCTGCTCTTTCTAATTCTAAAACTCTTGTTGTTGTTCCATTGAGGTAGTATAGGGAAGTTTTCCCCATGAGGCTCTTTGAACAAAGAGAATTCATGAGTAGCAAATCTCCCAATATTATAGGTCCAAGTAGTGAAAGGGCACTGAGTGTTTCTACATGATGTAGAATATCATAAAAAATAGTAAGACATATTAGTCCATAGACCATGCATTCTGCATTATCATAGTCACTTGTCTCAGAACAAGTCCAAGGAGATAGGGCAGTAGATCCTGCTCAAGGAAATGATTATTTATCCTTGTTTCCAAGAAAATAGTTCTTTGAAGTTCTGACAATAGAAGGATGGAAATAATTTTTAAGAGGCATGCTTAACCCCCATAAATGGAGCTTTATCTTAGTTCATGATTACAAATTATTTGTATAATCCCCCCACAATTGATATAATATTTTAAGTGGATGTAAAAAAGAGACATCAAGAGACACCCCCCTTTCCACTAGTCTCAAAAATCCCCCCCCCCCCCAAGATATTACAATGTTGGCACTTTATGATTAGTGCATTTACAAAGCCTTTTCCAAGATACAACAATGCTCAATAGATACACAATGACCAAAATTATAAATTCTAATACATAATGAATTTGAGATAAAATTTGGAAAAAAATAGCTTTGTATCTATGTAGCTCTCTTCAATACCTTTCCAACGCCTATTCGTTTCCAAAAAATCAAAGCACAAGGGAAAAATTTATGGCTTATTGAAGAAAAAAATGAAAACAACAACTTCAACCTACAATATCTGATAGAAAATGGAAAATTTTCTTTTCAAAACCTTTGTAGATGGAAATTTCTCATATCTATCTTTCCAACAATATCTCATTTGTATAAAATGGACACTGTGGTGAAAACTTATATTTAAAAAAAAAATAGGTTGAATTTTTCCTATAGTGATGACCCCTTGGCAAAAGAAAAAAAATTCAAAAATCAAATTCGTCTGAAATAGACAAATTTTATATCAAAATAGGGGGCTTTAGGCCTTCTGAACATAATGGAAAGGCCCGTTAGGCAAGTAGATGCTTCAGTAAAAAGTTGATGACAAATCTGAGCTTTAAACCCCTATTTGTAACTTTGTCAAATAATCTCCAATTTGGATGAAACAAAACCCAAATATGAATTTCTCAAGCCTTCTGGATGCATTGGAACATTCAAAAAATGCTGCTAGTATAACTAGAAATTCTACAACCACCCAGATCTCACAAAATATATATGCAAAGTGTAGAGGTTATTAGATCATTTCAAATCCTTTTTGATTCTCCAGATCATTTAAAATGCAAGAAAAGAGCATACATTAATATACAAGATCTTTATAAGAAACTCAATCTCTAAATTGGGAATCTATGAACTTGGATTTCTCAAAATATTTTCCTTGATACCATGTTAGAAACCTAAAATAGATTGAATAACCCAAGGAACTTTTTAAGAGAAAATAAAAGCTACATAAACTGGAAAAACATAAGAATGCAAACTAGGACTCTGAGAGATTATGTAATGTTGATGTGATAATATTACATTAAGAGCTTCCAAGCTGAAAAGTGTTAGGGTTAGAAAGGAAGATATCAATTAAATACAAATTTAATTGATAAATAGAGAAACTAAAACACATAGAATAAATTATAACACAGAATTTAACGTGGTTCACCCAATCCAAGGCTACATCCACCAAACCACAACCATCCAATGATTTTATTATCCAGTGCAAAAACCTATTGCAATCTTGTGAATAATCATGTTTTTCATCATATCAGAACCCCATTTCAACCCATTTTTAACAAGCTTAGAAGCTTCTAGATTAGGGTTCTACAAAAGATGCATGAATAATGATTGTGTGCATCAAGGTGCATGTATTCCAAAGTATGCAATAATGCAAGAGAATGAATGGATGCAAATACAAGCTAGGTAGTGAGTTTATTTAGAACTTAGGAGAGGAGGTAGTTGGAAAATCCAACCAATAGGAATCAACCACAAATAGTAGAGATGGACCACCAAAACTGGAGATTCCCACCAAAACTGGAGATTCCCACCAAAAGGGGAAAGTATGGACCACCAAAAGTGGAGGATGCCACCAAGAGTGGAATGTGTTCCACCCTTTAAGGAAGGTGACACCACATACTTATCTCCTAGTAATAAACTCATTTTATTATCTCAAGAAAGCTTAATTAAGTGTAGGAAAAACCTAGTACTAATGGAAAATAAATTAACTCACTAGGAAAATAAAAACCTACACCAATAATACCCACTCCTTTAATCCATCTCAGATAGAAAAGGAACTTAGTGTATTATATACTACATCACGGGTCTCGTCCTTTTCATTGGTCTTCTAGATCAACCATGATAATAGAAAGAATCCCATACTACTTGTGATCATCACTAAGAAAAGACTAAGTAAAACAAGACACATCATAACACACAAATTCCTTGAACAAGCCTAATAGGCTAAAAACCAGTTTAAATTTTTACATCTAAAAGCCTTTTCTTTTGCCAAACCGATCCCATCAATTTCCACTTTAATTCGTTATTCTTCCATTATTATCTTATACATATTAAAAGTTATTTAGTATGTTTTAGGAGAATAAAATATGCTTACTTCTTTTATTTATGTGGAAATTAATCCAAACGGTTGGAAATGAATGAACATAAGTTTCTCTAGCAGAGCAAGTGTTGAGTTGAAGACTATAGAAGATCTTTTTGTTATGCAGCAAGGACATACTTTTAACATATCATTTTAGATTTGTGGCCAATGGATAAGGTTTTATGTTAATAAAAAATTGTAGTTTGTTTTTTGTAGGCCATAACAAACTACTTAATCTTATGTTAGACTTATTTGTTATAAAAACTTAGTATATATATGCATTTTAGTATGAACTATAGGCTAAGATGACTATGTATTAAATTCTAAATAAATCAATTGAAACTTTTACATGATTAAGACAGTGTAGACAAGAATTTTTTGTTTCATCACTTGGCAAATTGAGGAGGCAGGGCCTACTCCTTGGAACACTGGTGATTTTTGTGCTTTTTATTATTTTAGTAATATGCGTTTTACAATTGCATTTAATTTTACCTTGTGATTTTCATATAAGTTATCAATTGGATTGAGTTGCTTATGTATTAATTGTGAATAAGATTTTATGTTTCTTTGTTACAATATGATCATCATGAACTTTGAGAATTTATGTTAAATCATTTCAGAATGTTGTTGTGTTGAAATTTATAGACTAGAATAATTTAAAGGTCATCTAATTGCATTCTAGAAATTACCATGAGCTGTTGTTGTTCATGTCATAAACAATTACTGTAACTATAGTAGTTTATGTCACATGAGCATAACAAAATTAGTAAACTTGATTTTTTCTTAGACAATTATGTGTTTCTTAGGTGCATTTTACTCTTGCTTGACCTAGACTACTTTCATCCCTTAGGCATATAGTTGTGACACTTTACACAAGTATTATGTTCTGGATTGGCATAGGTGCAAACTAAAGTCCCAAATCAAATTAAAACTATAATCTTGAAATCCAGCCTTCTCAACTTTGTCCCAATATTTTGGTGTCTCTATTGGGGAAAGGTATTAAAGACCTATTAATCTAGAAAGTTAAGTTAGGACCAATGTTTCAAAGAGAAATTCCATGCAATTATCTATTGAGAAGTTGTTGAGATGATTTAGCATTATTGTCATTGATGTCAAAACTTGGATCTAGAAGCTTGTGCTATGAATGATATACATAAATGATCTATCCTATCAAGTTCTATGATGCTATGTAGTATTGATGTTATCTTTGATCTGGATATGGCCGTACTTCCTTTTGGGACATTCGTGGAAGACAGTCAATGCAAAATAATGAAGTCTAATTTTTTGATGTTCGCTACTTTGTTTCTCCAATTGATACTGAAATTGATGATAATCAAGATTTGGTCTTGGTTGTGGCATTCCCATCGGCTCCAGAATATATTTCATGTAGTTCAAGGTTTTCTATCTTTTGATAATTATGTTATGTAATGAACCTATCTTATGTATGACCTATTTATGGGTCCATTGGTAACATGGTAAGAAGATCTATATGTGTGACTTATCTTTTGGGTCTGCTACTAGTGTACAAGGCCTTATTGAATATTTTAATGTTGTTTTTCATGTTGACATGTTTTGTGGTGATCTAAATTCAAATTGTGTTTGGTTGACTTAGAAGACTGTGAAGACATTGTGTCTAGCCAACCTAGGAGATTATGAAGGCATGGAATGGTATAAGTAATTTAAGTTTTTTTTCTTTGATGAAATAAGAAGAGTGGAGTATGATGTGTGTGAGCAGATAAAAGGGTGTGAAGGAAGAAGTAATATGATTTGCATAGGTTATGCAAAGAAGGTGTGCAGAATATTCTTGACCGGATCTGTTGTAGATAGATATTGTGCTCTTAACTGCAGCTGAATTCATGCACATGTAGATGTAACTTTATCAATTCACTTTTTTCAATGAGACAATTTTGTAATTAGGTGTATTAATCAGGCAGTGAGCACACTAGCAGTGAGCCTTACCTACAATGAGGAATCTGGTAGTGATCCTTTGTAAAAATCACCTTAACTAGTGTCACCTTAACCAGTGTTCTTTAATTGAGAATTAGAATTCTTCATGGATTTTCCCTTGTTGGGTTTCCATATAAATTATGGTGTTCATTGCACTTGGTGTTGTTGTGTGCATTCATGTTCATATCTATTTGATTATTTTTTGATTGATATATGCCTACTCTTGATTAATTAAGGAAAAGAAAATAGTTTTATGATGATTGATTCACCCCCTCTCTCAGTTATCTGGATTGTTCAATAATTGGTATCAGAGCTTTGTCCCTTGGAGATAGAGCTTGACCCCTTGAGGGAGATCTTGGAAATTTGAACAAATGGCAAGAGCTTATCACTTTAAGGAAGAACTGAAGATAATGTTAGATGATATGGAAAGCACAAAATCTGAAAATGAAGAGTTGAAAGAAAACCTTAAGGAAGAAAATGCTTATATCTCAAAGCTAAGGGAAAAAATCCAAAAATTCAAAGCAAGACACAAAGAGGTCATCCAAGAATTAAAGGAGTCAAAGGAATTATTATGGATTTAAAACAACAACTAGATGAATGCAAGAATACTGAAGAAAATATCAAAGAGACAATGAAACAAAAAATGAAAGAGTGTAAGAAGAATGAAGAAAATCTCAAGGATACCATCAAACACAAATCAATAGAAAATCTCAAGGATACCATCAAACAGAAATGAGAAGAAAATGAAAAGTTAGACCAAGAGTTAAAAAGGCCAAAAAAAGAAGCAAGAGTATGTAAAAGTAGCATAATTCTACATCAACTCTTGTCCTTATAGAAATGTCACAAGGATAAGAGAGGACTTGGTTAAATCATCAGTAAATGCTCAAATTAGAACACTAAAGTTAAAGACAAAGCAGTTGAAGCTAAAGTAAGATCTGGTGTAACAAGCATGGCCCAAAATTACAGAACACCTAATAGACCATCGGTCAAGCAACCAAATACTCAAAGGTACTTATCATTTAATGGCTATTTTTTCCATGGAAAACTTTTTGGAATAAGGTTGTGGAGTGTAGAATCAAGAAGGAACCAAGTACTCAATGCTTTAAATGTCATAAGTTTGGACACGTCATTGCAAAAGTGAATTATCTAATCCAGCTAGAAGGAATGGAATGAATAATCTCTTTCATGGTAATTGTTATTTATGCCATGGTTATGGTCACAAAGCAAACCAATGCAAATCTAGGGTTGACTCAATTAAGTTGGGACAAAAATGTTACAAGTGCAGTCAACCTAAACATTATGCTAACACATGCAGATATGTTGCTCCGGAAAAGTTTGAAAACAAAAAGAAGGTTGCAAAATTAGATGAATCTAAGAAGAAGATTGTCATGGTGTGGAAGAAAAAGGAAATGAGTGTGAACTCTTATGTGGTATCGAATCCCGATACAAGCTCTTCTAGAATCTGAGCCAACTTTCTTGGCTTAAGGGGAGTTTTTGCAATGCATATCCTATCGGTTCCCCCTCTCCAAAGAAATATTGATATGTTTTTTACATGACTAAGTTTGATCTAGTTGGTGATGCATGATGAAGCTTAATCTAGCTGATTGAAAAGTGAAGTACAATTGATGGCATCATCAATGTAAGTTTTTTGGAAAGTTATCATGAGCAATTAAGGTTAAAAGGTGGAGTTTTCAAAAAAATTATCACAATTGCAAAGAAGAAGTTTCACAGAGCGATAAAAGATTGAAGAAGATAAGCATGACGAAATGGAATCTGTTAACAGAGAATCAAGTGGTGGTATTCTCGCTAAGGATGAAGGGAGTAGATTTGGATGAATTTGATCATCGGAAGATGAAGGAAATGGAACTAGGGTTGAAGACTGATGAATTACAGAATGTAAGTGTTCTGGGTATGGATTTATGGGGAGAATTTCCTTGGTTTTCTGATAGAGAGTCTATATTGTTCATGTTGAGTCGATTCAAGGATGGAAGTATTGTTTTGGAAAACCCTATCTGATCACTAAGGAAGCCATTGAATCTATTACTGGTTTGTGTAGTTTAAGTGACCTCCCTGGGAAGAAAAAAGTGAAATGCAAAGACATGGAGGAACTTACTGTATCGATAAATACCTCTAGCTCTACTGATAAATACCATTGTCGATCCTGCAATAAGTTAGGTATGCTTATGGTATCACTTAAAAAATCTATTTCACAAATTGTGAAGGTTCTACTTCAACTTTTTTTGTATATCTTGCACATAATATTGTGAAGGGAAAATAATCACTTTGACTTGTGTAGCCTAATAATGGAAAACCAAATTGATAATTTTAGAATTTCTTTGGTTGAGAGTTATCCTTTTCAGTTTGGCTCTCTGCTCATATGTTTAGTATTTTACTTCCCAAGTTCGCTACCATCAAAGGAGAATGTTAAGTGGAAGTCTGGCATCCTTGTCAGAAATCAAGTCTATAGGTATCCAAAATGTATGGAAGATAAATAACATGCATGAAAAGTCTATTTCTCATCCTTCCAGATGAATCTATGCTCTGGTGTGATAGTGCCTAGTCAATTTGAGAGGGTTCTTCCTCCAGTAAGGATTTATAGGTTTACATTGGCGGTTCCCCTCTAGAACCTAAAAGGAGGAAAATTAACACAAAGGATGTCATTTCTATCTTATAAGAGAAGGAGAAGGAAGAAAATTCTATGCCTAGATCTGACTCTTTTAATCTAGATGAAGTTTTTTTTGTGTTGGATGAAGGTGATATGAAAAATATTGGTGAAATGTGGTATGCCTGCTCTCTAGTTAGTAGGCTTAGAATTGATGATGCCTTGGTTGATTATCTGCTCAAAAAGGGTATTACTATTTCAGATGTTTTTGACTCATTGTTGGACGATCTAGTAGGAGTTATTGGAGAAAGGTTGTTGTGGGAAGGATCTGATAGACATAAGTTCCAAGCTATGATTGAGAGAAGGTGTGTCAGAGCCAAATGGAAGTTATCCAAACACATTGGTGAGACAAGAGAATCCATCAAGGAGATGTTTGACATCTATAAGTATTGTCTCCAATGGCCTAGTATTGTTGATAATTTTAGAAGCAAACTTGAAGCTATTGAATCTTAGTTGAATAATAATGGGAAGTGTTTTGACTTCTTCAAAGATAAATATGGAAAACATAGAATAATATTTGGAGAGTTGCAAGATGAGTTATTGTCTATTCAGAGAGAGAGAAGATTTGGTTAGGACTTTCTGGTTGGTCAAATAAATTGTTGAGTTTTAGTTGGATTATCTCTCTGGGATACTTTTTGATATAGAGGATTATGAACGACAATGCCTGTCTCTGGACTGGTCATCTTCATTTATGTTGTTGACTCTACTAGGCAGTATGTGTGCCAAAATGGTTTCTACAGTGCTAGCTTGGAAGAGGATTCTTCCAATTGTGAGAGAAAGGTACAAGAAGGATTTACATGTGAAAAGTGTAATTTTTACTTGATCTCCTAAATGTTCTTATTTTTTCCTTTTCATTTGATGGAAAAAAGGGGGAGAAAATGAAGAGAAAAACAAAACAAGAAGACATATTGAATTGCTTGACAAATGGGGAGTGCTTGGATTTTTGGAGTTGAATTTTTGGTGTTTTTGTGTTTTTGTTCTTTTTCCATCAATGCCAAAGGGGGAGATTGTTGAGAAGTTGTTGAGATGATTTAGCATTGTTGTTAGTGATGTCAAAACCTAGATCTAGAAGTTTGTGCTATGGATGATATACATAAATGATCTATCTTATCGAGTGTTATGATGTTACATAGTATGGATGTTATCTTAAATCCGGAAATGGTAGTACTTCTTTTTGGGACATTCATGGAAGATAGTCAATGTAGAATAATGAAGTCTAATATTTTGAAATTGGCTATTGTGTTTCTCCGGTTGATTCTGAAATTGATGATAATCAAGATTTGGTCACATTCCCATTGGCTCCAGAATATATTTCATGAAGTTCAAAGTTTGTTATCTTTTGATAATTATGTTATGTAATGAACCTATCTTATGTATGACCTATTTATGGGTCCCTTGGAAACATGGTAAGAATATTTTTATGTGTGACCTATCTTTTGGGTCTAGTGTTAGTGTGCAAGGCCTTTTGAATATTTCAAGGTTGTTTTTCAAGTCGACATGTTTTGTGGTGATCTAAATTCAAATTATGTTTGGTCAACTTCGAAGACTATGAAGACATTGTGTCTAGACGACCTAGGATATTATGAAGGCATGGAATGGTATAAGTAATTTAAGCAATTTTTGTTTGATGAAATAAGAAGAGTGGAGTATGATGTGTGTGAATAGATAAAAGGGTGTGAAGGTTGAAGTAATATGATTTGCATAGGTTGTGCAAAGAAGGTGTGCAGAATATTCTTGACCAGATCTATTGCAAATAGATATTGTGCTCTTAACTGTAACTAAATTCATGCATATGTAGATGCAACTTCATCAGTTCACTTTTTTCAATGAGACAATTTTGTAATAAGGTGTATTAATTAGGCAGTGAGCACACTAGCAGTGAGCCTTACCTACAATGAACAATCTGGTAGTGAGCCTTTGTAAAAATCACCTTAACTAGTGTTCTTTAATTGAAAATTAGCATTCTTCGTGGTTTTTCCCTTATTTGGTTTCCACGTAAATTATGGTGTTCATTGTGCCCGGTGTTGTTGTGTGCATTCATGTTCATATCTATTTGATTATTTTCTAATTGATATATGCCTACTTTGGATTAATTAAAGAAAAGAAAATTGTTTTGTGATAACTTATTCACTCCCTCCCTCTCACTTATCCAGATTGTTCAACATTATCGACCTTGCCTAGGAAATTACCCTTGTTTTTCACTATATTAAATCATATAGATGCATAAGTCATGTTAGAGATGACAAAGGTAGATTTTTTAAATGAAGTGTAGGAAGTAGCTCAATAAAACAAGAAAATCCAAAAAAAGGATTAAAGTTGCTATTTATGAACAAACCATAGAAAAAGGAACTAGTTGAACCTGATCTTGAGAAGTTTGTGGTTGAATCCATTGTTATTGAGTTTGATTTTGAGTCCCCATCTAGTACACAATAGGAATTACCTAAAATCATTAATCATAAGTTTTCCAAAAAAATTGAAGAATCTTATGAATTGTGAAGTGGTAAGCCTTTAGAAAGTAATCAATCTAATTTATTTTCATGCTTTTATACACCTTGAGCATTTGAAATCATGACTGAAAAGAATAGCAATGAAAAAAAATTGATCAAGCTTTGGCCAATAATAATCATGTTACTTTTGAATTTCCTATTGCCCCTCCTATGGAAGAAGCTCCCACGAAAAACATACCTCATTTTTCTTTACCAATTTTTTAAGGACTTTCTATGGAGGATCCTGATATGTTTTTATTTAAGTTTGATGTCTTATGTCACAACTATGAATACTAGAGTGATTCTCAAAAGCTTATGTTGTTTCTAGCTACATTGAATGATGCAACATTATGGTGGTTTACTGGCTTAGGGCCACAAACTATTCACACATGGGAAGATATGAAGGAGATATTTTTGACAAATTATTAGGAGTATTGCAAGACAAAGGAAGTTCAAGATGAGATCTTTTGTATGATGCAATGAGAAGGAGAAACTTTATAAGATTATATTAAATGAGTTTTTTAGTCTCTAGAGGATGAGACAAATAGGATTAAATAATGATTTTATTAAGATGATTTTTCTTAGAGGAATTCATGATGAATGCATTTCTAAATTATGATTTGATGATATTCATGATATTTTTAGGAATTATTCAAGATTCATCTGATCTATAAAAGGCTATCCTAGGAAGCATGTCTCCTCTAGAATTACATTAGGTATCACTAAGTGTGAGCTAGGTATGTTATTTTATGATTTAAAAACTATCCTATCAAGTCACATGGGTAAAAAAAATGATACTTTAAAGAAACATAAAAGCAGGAAGAAGTTGAAAAAGCATTCACCATTTTTTGTTCAATATGTAGTAAGAAACATTCTAGTGAAGAGTGTCCTTGTAATAAAACAACAATTTATTCTCTAGAAGATGCTAGTTGAAATACCACCTTATGACCCCTTCCAATAGATATGGAAAATGTTTACTATACTGAAGATCATGTTTATTATATGGCTTAGTGAAGTCCTTGGCCTCTACAGGCTATGCCTCCAGGAATGATCAATGACTTTTATACATTGCACAATATAGGGCCTAATAGTCAGCCTGGTCCTTTTTTAAACCAATCTAGATTGTATGGAAGTTGGAAATAGCCTCCACCATATTCAAAATGGCCAAATCAATACCAACATGCTCCACAATTGTGGCAACAAGCATGGAGGACACCACCACCACAATTTTCACAATATCCATCATATCCCACACCACCTATGGTCACTCCATACCAGCAACCACAATAATTTTTACCATTGATACCACCACATCCAATAATCCACCATCCAACCCATCACAACCTCCTAAGGCAACACCAATGCCTACTCAACCATCATCAAATCCAAATAATAAGGTGTCCCAACTGATATATAATAATGAGCTAGTAGGATATCCAACTTATCATGTTAATACACTATACATTAATGGAGTACAATTAAGGTCAAGAAAATCTCTTCAGAGACCTACCATTACTGAAGTAAATTATTCACAAGAAGATTTTGAGGAAAATTAAGATTTAGCAAAATGAGTCATCAAATTTTCCCATGTATCTTGACTGATTCTAGTCCTAGCCAATAAAAAGGAAATACCCCAACCTAAATTTGATCTTGTTAA
The DNA here is from genome assembly GCA_007258455.2 of Sequoia sempervirens. NCBI lineage: Eukaryota > Viridiplantae > Streptophyta > Pinopsida > Cupressales > Cupressaceae > Sequoia > Sequoia sempervirens. The sequence continues at coordinate 39,035 of VDFB02200177.1, forward strand.
TGAGTTAAAAATATTAATATTAAAATTTCTCTTCTGCAAGAAATTAAGGATATTCCTATATGCACAAAAAAAAAAAGAGACTTGTGTACTTGGAAGCAAAAGAAGAAATAAGATCCAAAAATTGTTCAAGTTATAAGATAGCGTGTTGATCTTATATTCGGGAATATCTTAATTTCCAATTATTCAGATCTAAGTAGTCCCATGCTACAGGTACATGTTGGTCATATTTGTATTCCAAATACATTGATTAATTTAGATGTTGTTATAAATATTATGATCAATGAAACTAAGGAAAAAATATATCTATAAGGACTTAGGCCTACACCTATAGTCCTACAAATAGTAGATTTCTATTTAGTTAAGCCTAAAGGTATCATTGAATATGTTATTATTTATGTTGATTCTTAGGAGTATCCTAGTAATTTTATTATTTTGTAGCCCAAAATAAAGTTAGAGGGAAACCCTTTGAGTTTAGGAGGTTCGTGGTTGGCTGCAATAGATGCTTTCATTAATTGTTGATCAAGTAACATGGTTATATCCAATGGTAAATAAACAAAGAACTTGACATTGTACCCACCACCATAGCCTTTATGGTGTATACAACTAGAAATGGTCTGGAGAATTAATTAATTAAATACAAGTTATTTAATTAATAAACCTTTTTAATTCGTCTACTTATAAATAAATTCTAAATTTATTTATATAGTTTACATTTTCCAATTCTTCTTATCTTAAATCATATTCTTCTAATCAATAATTAAATAAAAAAAATTTAAATAGTTTGTTTTATTTAATTATCTTCCTCTTATTAAATTTAAATTCTAAATTTGAATTTAATCGCATGTCTATAGACTTTTCTTCCACCTCATCATGTGTCTCAACAAATTGAATATGTCAAATATTTAATTTAGCATTATCCTAAACAAATTCAAAAATAACTTTCTGACACTTGGCTCTTCCATGCCTTTTATTTTTCCTAACACTTGGCATATTGTTTTACTAAAGGGAACACTCTCCTTGATTCTCTCTAACTTCTTCATCCTCCACCCTCGATCTCTCCAGCTAAAATCCTAACCGTTGGTTGCTTCCACCTTAGAATATGCCTTGGAAAATCTATAAATTCAACCTCATTCTATAGCAAAAGGATCCCAATCATGAAAAATCTTACTCTGCAGAATTTTCATTAAAGCATTTGTGAGAATTTAGCTCTTTTTTTGCATTTAGTATCCATTAGCATAATCATGGCTTGGTTGTTAGCTACATCTTAGTTTATGTAGTTTCATGACATCATTATCATAGCATAGCTTTCATTTTCATACAACATTAGCATCATTATCATATAGCTTATCAATCATGTAGAAGAGTTTATTGCTTTTCCAGCATCTCATTCTTAAAGTTTTCATTTGACAAGTCTTGTGCATATAAACAATCTGAGAGCCACAATGATTTGAAAAATCCCTAGAGATAGAGAACAACGGGATGACATTAGAGAGTTTGTTCTTTCAGTTTGATTATAGTTATTTGAATTCTCTCTAATATAATGTTTCATTGATTGTGTTGTATTGTTTTTAGACTCACATATTTCATACACACACATAAATTGGTGCCCATTGTGGGGCCTAGCCCCATTTTATTAACATTTTCTAGAAAGTTTGTCTATAGATTTGGATGTGAACTTCTATGTAGCACACCTATGGTTTCTTTTAGCGCATACGAAACATCTTTCAGCGCATCCAACCCTATTTCAACGCATCTAACTCACCTTTCAGTGCATCCAACTTGTCTTTTAGTGCATTCAGGGGTTCTTTTAGCAGATTAGTTGTTCTTTTAGTGCATTTAGTTGTTCTTTTAGCACATTTAGTAGTTCTTTTAGCGCATAGGTGTAATCTTTTAGTGCATCTGGCTTTATTTACATAAATTCAAAATTCCAAGAACTAATCTATATTTTCTATGTTGCAGGTACTCAAATACATTGTCAAAGAAAATTACCTAAAACTACTAATGGTGTTTACAAGGGCCGAAGTTATTTTTGCTTTCTTTTCATTAAATTAGCCATCTGGTTTAATTAAGAGGTTAATGAACACCATGTCTATTGTGCTTGTAAATTGATAGGCCTATGCTCTCCCCTTCACTGGGTGACCAGAATGCTAGACTCACTCATTTATTTTCTTGCATTAGCACCTTTTAAAGGCTTGCTATAGGGGTATGTGCAAGATCATCATGGAAAAAATAGTCCCTTAAGTGATGAAAAATTCAGAAAAATCAGAGTTAGGAAATTTGACATAAAAATTTGAATAAGTTATCTATATTATTTCAAAAATATGTAAGAATAAAATCTATAGAAAATTGAATTTAGTTTCTAAACTACTAGGTTTATTTTAAAAAAGTCTATGTGGTGAAATTTTTTGAAATTTCAATGTAGTAGTACTTAAATTTCAAGGAAAAAAATAAGTAGGTGTATGCCTAACCACCCTAACCATAATAATAATATTTTTTTATAAGATTTTAGATATAAGTAGAGGACTAATTGTTGGTATGTTTCGACCGATCATGCTATATTGTATAGCCCATGGTATATTGTACACCCTTGCCCCTATCCTTGTCGGTTCTGGGCGTGCCTGCCCAGCAGGGTTCGGGCGTATGAGTAATTCTTCCTACTTTTTCGCGTGATCACAAAAGGGAAAAATCAATGAAAAAGGAAAATTCTGATTTTGTAGAACCCTAAAATATGGAAGCTTCTAAGCTTGTTAAAAGGGGTTTGGATGGGTATTATATATGATGAAAAATGTGATTATTTGCAAGATTGTAATAGGTTTTACATTGATAATAAAAGTATTGGATGGTTGCGGTTTGGTGGATGTAGCCCAAATTGGGTGAACCACGCAAATTATATGTGTTATGATTTATTCTGTGTGTTTTAGTTTCTGCTTATTATTTAAATATGCATTTAATTGTTAGATATCTGCCATCTCTAACCCTAACACTAATGTCCTGATGTGATTCATATTTTTTTCGTAATTTTTTTCCAAACAAATAATTAATTATAATTTTTTGATTACAACTTTTAAAAAATATATAAACTCATATGTCTGGCCACCTTAACTTGGTCAAAAACTCATGAAATTCATTTTTTGCTTTTAATACTATAGTATGTGAAGCATAAAATGTGATGCATGTTTTGGATCAAAAATTGTGATACCATTTGAAAGCTATAGATATTTTTCAATCAGCTTATCAATCAAGACTTTAGTCATAATTCAAATAGAAAATGAATAATAATTATTTATTAAATTTAAAGTAAATCATAATTTATATTGTTGGAAAGCTAAGAATATATTTTAAAAACCCTTTTTGTTTCATCAATTTTGTGTAAAAAAAAATTGTCAGCCACATACCCTACACATACCCACCATATCACCATTTTCTAGCCCATCATGATCCTCCACATACCCGTAGTGAGAAAAATTACTCACCCTATGGGAACGACCTTAGTGGGAACAACTAAACCCAAGTTTTCCAACACACTATAATCAAAATTGAATCTAAGGAAACTCACATTCAACGGTAGTGTGCAAGATAACCATCCCCAAAGCCTTTGTTCTAAAGGTTGGGAGGTCTCCTGAGGCTCTGTTTATCATTTTCTGCACTGAATGGAAACCCTTACTATGAACTTTAAGTGTAGAAGCTAGCTGAGTTATTCTCTGAACATTTTTAATATTCATACTGCAAGGGGAGGGAAGAATCTTCCCCCAAGATACTCAACATATAACTGTCAGGGATTACTAGCCAAAAGTGGAGGATTAGACTTTGGTTAAGACCCAGGAAAGGGAAAAACATGGGTGCCCTCTAGGGGGTGACACAATTGTATGAACTGACATAGTTCTAAGATGTGGGCTATGATATTATAAATGACCCTTGACATTAGAAAAGTAACTAATCTATTTGCTATTGTTTAATACCTCTGGAAATCAAAGCAATCTTACTAGATTCTTGAACATACACTTAATGTTTAGTTCATAGGATGAAACAACTATTTTACAACTTTTTGTTGTGTTTGAAATCATTTTTCAACAGATCATCCATTTAAGAAAACTTAATTCACATAATTCACAAGCAAGAAAAAGCAGACAAAAATCATTGTTAAAAAAATTATCCCCTGAAAACATTTAAATTCACTGATTCAACGCAGGATAACCAGAAAGACTTTCAAAATAGTGAAACACTTCCAATTTAGCACGTGCATTCCCTGTTTCAGTGCATTGAGCTCATATTCTAGAGCATATAAGTCATTTTCCAACACATTTGATCCATTTTCTAGTGCATCTAGGTCCTTTTTTGGTGCATCTGCTCCATCTTCCAGTGCATTTGCAAATATGTTTAGTGCATTTACTTGATAATCCAATAGAGTACCAAGTTCAATCATCTTTAGGGGAATTCTAATGCATCATTGGCTCATTTTAGCACGTTTGATCCATTGTCTAGCACATCTGAGTCATTTTCTAGCGCTTTTGACCCATATTCTAGCGTTTATAGTACATTTTCTAGTGCATTCGCATCATCATTTAGTGCATCAGGTTTATGTTCTAGTGCATCTAGGGGAAATTTTAGCACATTCAAGCCATCTTTTAGTGCATGCATCCCATCCTCTAGCACATCTATACCTTGTTTTAGAACATCCATTTAATTCACAAATAAAGAGCTATTTTCACCATCTGTTCGATAATTGAAAGCACATTTGGGGATCCTTTTCAGAGAATAACCATTCCTCAGTCACCATAGTGTTTTAAACTTGAATAAATTAGACTTTGCAAGTGAAATTATCTTAACTAAACTAATATCTAACACCTTAAAGTTCCTAACCATCAAACACATCTTCGATTGTTAAGCTAAGTTTCATTATCAGGATCTATCATCCTTCATCATGAAACAACCCTATACAATCAAATTTAACTTAGTCTTATCAATAGGATCCATGATCATATTTGACTTAGTTAATATCCTTGCCACTTCTTAAAACAAAGGTCAAATTCTAGTGAAACTTTAACACTTGTATGCCTATTTTAATAAGATTCCAAAAGAAAAAACTCAAGGAAAAAGAAATTGAAACTCAGAACACCATGGCTAAAGGAGAAAAAAATTCATTCCATAGATTCCACCAACCTGAAAATGATGAAATAACCAAGATATTCAAATGACTCAACAAGATCCTAAGTTCCACAAATTCATGGAGAAAGTTCTAGAAAAAGATAGAGAAAAATACCTTTTAATGCTAGCTAATCAAGGATTAAAACTACCTAATAACTTTGATGTTAATCAATTGAAAGGACTTCCTAAAGGAATAGAATTTGATCCACCAAACATGGATCCAATGGCTGCTTTAACTCACCAAATGTAAAATTTGCAATAACAACTTCTTGACATGCAAAGAGGAACCACAAAAAGATATATGTTGCAAGACATCTGCCCATATCCTATTGACCAAACTATCAACATGATTCCTTTTCCCAAGCATTGTGAATTTCCAAAGTATGATAAATACAATGGTAAGACTGGTCCTATAGATCATGTAAGGGAATTTCAAAGCATGAGCTTGGAATTTGCACACGAAAAGACTTATCTAATGAGATTTTTTCCACAAAGTTTAGGTGGCCAATGCATGAAATGGTTCTCAAAACTTCCACCAGGTATTAGGTCCTTTGAAGATGGCCAAGAAGTTTATTGGGTATGTGAAGGATCATGGTGGGCCAAAAAGTGGCAATGAGGGAAAAAATCACGTCTTTCATCAACCCAAAAATGCGAAAATACCATGTTGACTTTTTTTAGGCTCGGGTGTCAGTACACACCACCATAGCAAACACCAATCCTAGTTTTCCAAATCGGATATCTGATTTGTAAAAAGCATATATATAAAAACTATGTCGTTGTTTTAAAGTCATTTCACAGTCAACAACCCACGGGCGACAATGAGGAGATTCTTCACGTAATGGATATCTAATTTGGCCAAAATCTAATTTGAAAAGGTAATTTTTTATTTTTATTTTCTTTGATTCAATTTTGAATTAGATTTGGATCATTTCCAAATAGTTTTGTGGATTTTTTTTAAAATAGGGTTTTGATTGAATTTTATGAAAAAATTGAGCTTTAGAATGGATTCTGGATTAAAAATGATTTTTTTGTGGATTTTCAAGCGCTCTTTGACTGAATTTCTATGACAAAATTGAATTTGGAATGGATTTTGATTAAAAAAAAAATGAATGTTTTTGTAATTTTTTTCAAAATAGGGTTTTTGATTGAATTTTTATGAAAATTTCGAGTTTAGAATGGATTTTGATTAAAAATGAATGTTTTTTTATGGATTTTGATTTAAAAATAGTGTTGTTAATGTATTTGTATTAAAAATTAGAGAATTTTATAGATTTTTGTTAAAAAGTAGGGTTTTTTTATTTATTTTTTAAAACTAGGGTATTTTTATATAATTTTTCATTTATATTGTCTAATTTTAATTAGATTAATTATTTTTAACTTTAATTAGGCATTATGGCTGCTGAGAATGAGAATGCACAAATTCCACCAATTGAGAATGAAAATCCACTAGCTAAGAATCAAAATGCAGAAATGCCAAATGGTGCACCACCTCCACAACCATCAATTGAAGGCATAATTCATGAAAAATTGGAGCAATTGAGGGGAATTTGTGATGTTTATAAGAAAATCCCTCGATTATCCCATATATCAACCACATTGATAGGAATAATTACAAATGTAGAAACCCTCTCCACCCAACATAATGCCTTTCATTTGTGGCAAGAAACCATAAGGGAATATTATGCATGTGGATTGTCTTATGATGATGTGAAAGATCTCCAAATAACAAAAGCCCAAATAGCCTCTTTATTTATTAACCCCAACACTGGTTTGCTAGTTAATGTTAACAAACCAAAAATTTCTATAAAATGGTGCACACATAGGGGCATAGTAGATAAATTTTGGGATCATTGGTGTATGGTTTTTGATAAACCACCCAACAATAATCTTGATGTACCTTTTACTTTATTAAAAAATTATA